>CAUZXS010005534.1:7500-54183 GCA_963585895.1 Sepioteuthis lessoniana | reverse complement strand
GAGCAAGATACCTAGAAAAACCAACCCTAGCAATTGACTGGCTACTAAATATCAAATCTACTGTTTGAGCCATTACCTGATTGATAACTAAGTCAAGAAATAAGTTAGATTGTGGAGCTTAGGATGAGGATTGGTTATGTGAAGAAGGGTCCCTACCAGCTACCTGCATTTTCTTCGTCTCTTTTTGCTACCCACTTCTAATTTTACCCTATTTATTTTCCTCCCTATCTCTATTTCAATCCTTGATACTAGTAGAAATCTTAGTTACTACTATTTCTAAAGGGAAAAGCAGTCCCTAAAAGTCTAAATTTTGTTTTCAATTCTAGTAATTGTTTGGTTTTGACTGAAAAGAAGTACTAAAGAATCAAGAGAAAAAGTTACTTGAATTCTGATAGAAAAAATATAAAAACTGTTTATTTTTATCTCTGCAAAAAATATACAACTTATGAAGTATAAAAAATACAAGTGTTTTGTTATATTTTTATGGCTTATATAATTTGTTAAAATAGTATAAAGGTGATTATTTCATATCCCACTTTTAAAATCTTTAATTTTATTGTTTATTTGTTAGCATATCAAACTTCTTGGATTATTTAATGCCAAATCCATCCTTCAAGAAGGACAATAGTGGTACTATTTAACCCATAGCTGAGAGGATAAGAGGTTCATACCTTTCCCAAGAGCATTTATCCGAAAGCAAATGTAATAGCACGACTGGAGTTCGAACTTGCTTACTATGATTCTGCATTCTAATGCTTTAACCATTACACCACAAGGACACCCCCACACTTTAATTTTATTGATTGATAATCTTTTTATTAAAAGTTTATTCATATGTAATTTTACAAATAACTTTTTATATCTCCAAAATAGTCTAATTTAGTTTAAATGTAAATTTAAAAGAAAAAAATTTTAGATATAAAATCAGAAAATTTTAGTAATAGAAAAACAAAGATTCAGCAAAGGTCAGTACTAATTAATTTGTTGCCTTAATATAAATTTCTATCTAAAATCAAATAGTTCCAAAGAGAGAAACTAATCAGATATTGATCATTGCATTAAATATAAGATCTTTCTGTCAAAAAAATATTCGATATTATACAAAATTGTATATCAACAAACTACAAAGAAACTTTATTAAAATGTCATTCATTTCTACCCTTTTGATTTGTAGGATAAAACTAAGTTTAAAAAATATTCTTGAAATGGATAAAATTCCCTTAAGTTTTTTCTTGTGTTAAATGCAGCTTTTTTTAATTATGAAGGTATTTCAAAGGTTGGAAATAAGTATATAATTTATAACATTTTTTAAATTCTGTCATTATAAACCTAACAGAAGCTAAAATTGTGTCATCCTTCAGAATTTTGCCAATTTTGACCTGGGTACTCTAAGTCTGTGCTAGCAGGTTAGTTGATCGTCCAATAAGATTTTCTAAGTTTTTTAGTCGACCAATATAATACTCATACAGGTATCATATGATCATATGCATGCAAGAGTGCAGACCTATGATAATGCTTCGGAGGATATATAGTTATTATAATGGAGTTTGGTTACTGCTTACATACCCCTTATTTTTAAACCTGAATATATATATATATATATATAATTCCTCCAAACCAGACAAAAAAATTATGCATACATGTGAGACAAAATATTAAAAAGATAACAGATAAAAAAAATATGACTGGAGAAAGGATGAAAAGAAGGAAACAATGAAATGAGTTATCTATTTATTTTGTTTATATAGAAATTCATTTTGTTTATATAGATACTAGAAAAATTAAAACTTATTAGTTTAGTCAAGGATACATATAGATCCTATAACTGTAATTATATTTATAAATGTTGTTTAGATCATAGCACCTAATAAATTCTGGAAACCTCAAATTTACCCGAAAGATCAAGTAACCTAAGGTATATTACTTTCTTTGTCATTTTGTTTGTTTTTTCCTATTTTCAAACTTAGTTGCAGAAGTTATAACACCAGCTGGAGCTATATGTATATTAAAAATTATTCTGAAAAAGCCCCTGAAACAATGCTTTTTTGCCATTTTCTACATCCTTTCATATATCTTGTTCAATTGTAGTTGTTTATGAGGTGGAGTCACACCTAACTTTGTTGATGCAGCCCGTCTAATAAAAGTTCTGGAAAAGGCCCTGAGACAATAGTTCCAGTGGTTGGGTTTGGACAACTAGCAAGTGTCATTTGTAACTCATATGCAAGAAATTCATTATGACCTCAAAGTGTCTAATTTTGTCTTTTATTTGGAATATTTATTTACTATTTTAGTTAATTTATTCTATAATGACAGACATTTTTTCAACTAAATCTAAATAAATTTGTTTTTGTGGAAGACATGAGTAAATATATAAACCTATATGTTTATTTATGATGGTTAACTTCTCTCAGTCATAAGTTAATATTTTTTAAAAACTAATAAAAAATTAGAGATGTCAGGCATTTTGTTAAATTAACTTCTCCTTATAATTATTATTAACTTATTCTTTTGAAGTTAAAAAATATTTCAATATTCAGAATGTTAAGTGATTAACAGACATTTTGCTTACTTTGCTTTCTTACTTACAGAAAATGAAAAACAAAAAAACAAAAATGATTTTTAATTTAGATGTACAGATACAATATTATATACTTTCTGTATAAAATAAAGGTCTGTAATTAAAAAAAAAATCTGAACTCTTATAATTAGATAGACCTCTTGTTAGGAAACACACTTCATTATATCATAAACTGTGTCTTACACCCCCTCCCACACAGAGCGTCATTATATATATATATATATATATATATATATATATATATATATATATATATATTTGAAGTAACTTTTCAGTTAAGACATACTTGTTGGGTTTTAAAATTCAATGTTTATATACGTAATATAAATTACATTTCTTTTTTCTTATATGTTTTTTGAAATAAACCTACTTGTTTTTCTTTTGACAGTATTATTTTTTGCCTATTTTATAATTTTTATTATTTTATTTTATATGATTTGTATTATCTTATGTGATTTGTATTATCTTATATGATTTGTATCATTTTTATATGATTTGTATCATTCTATGTGATTTGTATCATTTTATGTGATTTGTATTATTCAATTATTAATGAAACTTTTCTTTTTTATGATATCGATGAAATAATAATTATTAAACCTTTTCTGTTTTTCTTACCTCATTTATTTTTAACTTACATTTATTTTCTTCCAAAATAAGATATGAATATGAGTTAAAAATTTAAATTCCCCATCTTAACATTCTGAATTCATATTTTTTAGAAATATTCTTTTTCACTAAAATATGCATTAGTAATTCATAGGTAATCAAATCCATTTAGAGAAGGTTATTACCTCACAGCAGGGAGGAAGGGAAATAACTATCCCTTCAAGTAAATCATCAGAAATTATTTTCTTATTTATTTATTTATTTAGAAGATATGATTATATAAGCTTCATTAGAATGTTATTAGATAGTTATTATTTTTCTGTTGAGAATATTAGCACAGTTACGAATTTAGCTCAGTTAGTCAAATGCTGGATTTAGATCTGGAATTTTCACTGTATATTTTCAATGTATATGATAAATATTCAATTCTGAATTAGTTTTATTGACTAGCAAGGAGATTATATTTAGAATAAATATTTGTTATCATTTGGCTACAGAATTATTTATGTACCTCCATAGATATATAATCATTTCTTTTATTCAGAAAAAATGTAGCAGCTTTTAAAAAGTATTAGTATTATTCTTTTTAATTTCAAGTAGACTGGAGATTTTTTTTCTTACTTACTTATTCACTTATTCTAATTTCTCTAATAACATAATCAATCTGACTCCAAAAATAACCATTCAAACTTATATTGTATTCTTATTCTCTCAGAATACATATCAAGATAGATCACATATAGATAAGTTTAAAAAGCCACAAAAGGGTACAGCATGTAATACCAGATTATACAAAATAGCCAGTGTTATTATTATATAATATTAGTTAGATTTCAAAAACAATTTTCATGTAAATTATGAAACTTGTACGTGGCTTTTTTCCCCCTATTTTTAAGAAATAAAATATATATCTGATTAAAATTATGCTCTTGCTTTTATATGTACCCTCACAGCTAATTAGGAGATGCTTAGAGCTATAATTAGAGTTCTTCTCACAGGCAGGGACAGTTCAGTGACATCAGGGACAATTAATTATTTTATCATAAACAAATGAAGTTATAAACCCGAATAATGGAAGTGTGATATTCAAAGAAGTATATCTATTAGAAATTATATAAAATATAAAAGCAAATTTAAGTAGTTTCAGAAAATATTTTTATTCAGTTATTTATCAAAATAAAACTATATTTAATAAAAATGAAATATAATGGAAGAATATTAATGAACAATGAAGCTATATAAATGTTGAAGTTTTAAAAGGATTATTACAGCTACCTATTACTTTTATTGAATTTGAATTAAGTCTTGATTCTGATTTTATAGAAAATCCATTGTGATTGTAAATTGTATTTATCATTAGTTTTTTTAGGTCTTCACATTTTTCAGTGAATAAATAAGATAAATAATTGAATTCTTATCATTATGACAGAAGATTAACCAATATTTTCCAATGTAGAATTACATAATTCTATATTGCAAAATATCAACATTTCAAAGATAGTATGTAACAGAGAGGAAAGTTAGAAAAAAGGTTTTCTCTTTATCTTTGAATGGCTATATGTACAATGAAATTCCAAATATTCATTGTTATGAAAGCAGTGATTATTTTCAGAGTTTCTTGACTATTTTTACTGCTATATGTTCTTCATGAATAAAATAAGATTGTTTTGATATTATTCATGGTATGTATTTCATACTGAAGCATAATTTAGTTAATAGAACAGAACAAAATTTAATCATTTATAATTACTACTATGATATTAAAAAAACAGAATTAATGTTGATATAATATTATATATATATATATATATATATATATATATATATATATATATATATATATATATATATACTTGAAGGGAAAATTTTAGTTTTCATTTATACAATCATATATACATTCTCAAAAATTAAAAAATAAAGTTTTATAGGAGTTATATATATGTATACATTTTTTGTGGAATGAGATAAATGAATGAACCAATGCTTTAAACAAATTAATAGGAATCCACAAGAGTAATGAAAATATGATTTATGTCAAATTTACATATGCTAGATATATACATATGTATTAAGTATTTTTCAGTTACTGAAATAAATCATGTTTTTGCTAATTGACATAATGGAAATAACAAACCTCTACATAAAATTTTCTTTTAATGTCTTGAAAAGATTACTCTTTTAAATATAATTAATGACATCCCATTCTTTCATTCTTATACTGATTGTCTTATTTTTAAAAATATCAAATTAGGCATAAAAAAGTTAACTTATTTTGATTATTTGAAAATAATAATTTCACTTTCAGAGGGTAAGAAATTAATATGCAAAAATAAGATCATTAATCTTATATAATCTTATATCTTATACATATATACACACACTCACGAATATATATATATATATATATTTACACTTAATCTTATGATTTTTGTAATTTTTAGTGAGTCAAAATACAAAATAATATATGGAAGTATATATTAAGTACATTCTTGTTCTTTATCCTCATGAAAATTATATTGAATTTCTTACTGGTGGCATTTACAAGATAATAACCCATTTGAATATATTAGTAATTTGAGTAAGATTTCTTACGTGTAAAACAATGAAACTTTCTATTTGTATGATCTAACCAATAAAAAATTCATCATTATAAAACAAAAAAATAAACACAAAAAACAAACACTTAATCGATTATCAGTTATTTACTATATTTTTCCCTTGCTAAGAAATAAATCTTTGTTACAAATTTAAAGATATATGTTCAGGGATTTTAAGAATATAATTTTATTATTATTTTAATATGAACAAATGAAAATACTTCACCCCTATATGTTTTGTATTTGATTTATATTTTACATTTTAGAGACATAGTTATGTAAATATCTTAATATGTAGATTATTATATCTTAGGCTATTGGTTATTTTTGTTATACATATGTATATATGTATAAATGATAAAAATTTTGAAAATTTTCCATTCTTCTATGATCCCCCTTTAATATCATATTGCTTATATTCAATAATTATATGCTTTTTATACAATGGCAGAAATGTACAGTAGAAAATGTATTTTTCAAGTATTATTAAGAATTTCCAAATATAAACAAAAATTTTTATTATTAAATGTTTCTGAAATCTGCCCAAATGTTAAATAAGTAATCCTGGGTTTTGTGTATTAAGAAAGAAAGAAAAGAGAAATGAAAGAAGTGTTGGGGTAAAAGTCAGAAAAAGATTAGTACAGCAAGTGTAAGAAAAGAGGAAAGGTATTAAAAACTAGAGAGAGAAGGAAGAAAAGAAAAAAGGTAATTAAGTGAGGGAGAGGGAAGAGAAAGAAGTGAGAAAGAAAGAAAAGTGTGGGAACTCAATAAACCTATTTTCCTAAGGCTTAGACACATTCTTGGATTTTATTTACCATTATCAGTTTTACTAGCACTTTTGAATAGTGTCCTATCTTTAAAATTAATAATGTATGAATAAAACACAATCCAAAAATATTTCAGATTAATCCAAAAAAAAAAAAAATAATTTAAATAAAACAGATTTATTGGCAAATGCATTTGTTCTTAGTGGTAAAATTTCCCTTGACCACTGGTCATCTAGTGCGTGTGTTATTCTATATATGTGTATGCATATATTCAGTATATGCGTATTGAAGTTTTCTTTAATAATCACTGTAGGTCCATGACTATGCATTTATCTGCATTCCATTCTCAGACCCGTCTGGTAAGGGCATAGTCACTACTAGTATTTTCTTTATTTCTTGTTGCACATTGTTACATTCTCACCCCTCATTTGCATTTGGTATTGACTGTCATCTCTGTATCAGTACTACTAAATTCTCTTCCTGTTATCCATAACCCAAGGAATAAAGATTTTAATGTTTTTCAAAAACCTAATAAAATTACTTAAAAAAATCTAAAACATTTTAATAAAGTTAATATAATTGAAAAAAAATATGCATCTATTTTTTTTGTTTGTTCTTTTAATAATAGTGACTCAAATAAGAATGCCCACTTCTAGGGCACATGTGGTCAGCAGATATTGTTCATGGTAGTAGTGGTCAGTACTGGTCAGTCTTTAGTCTAACACTGATGATATGACAGACAGGAGAAATGTCACAGCCAAGCCATGGGTTGGTATTATGGAGGATGGGTAAGGGGATACTATTTTCCTTTTTCTTTTCTGTAGGATTTTTAATCATTTCTATCAATAAAATGTGGAGAAAATTCACTGATAAAATAATATTTTTCAAGGAAAAAAACTTACAGATCACTTTTGAATAGATATTAAAGACTTTTGTTTAATTTCTGTTAATTTTAAAATGAAAACAGATAACATGCATTGGTGTAGCAGTTGCAAGATTTTTATTTTGTGCCTTTATAACAAAACATTGTGACTGTAAACTTTGTTTTAGGAAATTGCTACAATAAGGACCTTGATAAAGTTAGTTTATTAGTCATGAATTATAATACACTGTATTTTATAAGTATATTTACAAATATGACTTTTGAATATATCTTTAATTTCAACAATTTTATTTGGTTAGAATTGTAGCTTATAAATTTATCCTCTTTATTTTTGTCTCTTTTAGATATAAAAAATATCATAACTTCAGAACAATATTTTGAGATGTTTTTAAAAAAGTTTTATGATCTGATTGTCTAAAATAGTTTGGAAGTAAATGTTTTTTTTATCAGATGATTAAAAAAATTTTTTTAGCTCCAGATCATTATTTGACCTGATTTATTAATCATTATAAGTTATATAAAAAACAAAAACAAAACACAAGACTAAAAAAAAATCATAATAAAAACAATTCTTTAAAAAAGTATCAGTAATTCTTGTGATTCTATCAAAAACTATTTGCTAATTAAAAAGTTTTAATCCAAAATTAAAGAATATCTAGCTTATGTCTCATTGTTACACTTGATAATTTGAATAAAGGCAAGATATTTAAAAAAACTATAATCCATGAAAATTAAAGAATTAAATGAGAAATGATTATCCCATGTAGCTAACATTTTATCACTTTTCATGTATGAATTAATTTAGTATTCAGAAACTCCTTGCAATAAAATTCATATTGGTTTTTGTCAAATTATTGTGTCTTTTATAATTATCCAAATATTAACATTTTTCCAATAATACACATAATACTTTTAAGTGTTTAGTTCTTTCTATATTCAGTTCAGAACATATTTTTTAATTATATAAATTAATTATATCTCACTCTAGGTGAAAATTAAGTAAAAGCCGTATTTATTTTACTAAACTAATTTTTGCTTAATTCTTTAAAAAATTTTTAATTGAAATTTTATTTCATAAATATCTTTCTTAAAACTTTGGGCAGCAGAATTTTCTTTTTTCTTCATTTAATAAATCAAATAGAGAAATATGCACACAAATTTTGATAGAATTAACCCAAAGGGTCAAAATGTCTGCTGCTATTTAACCTACTGTATTATGAACAGTAATGAGCACAATTTGTATGTAATATTAAATCATATAATTTGTTAAAAAGAGGAAAAGTAGAAGAATATTTTTTCTTATTGATAGATTTTTCTAAGAAAGAATTATTGTTGATAATCAATATCAGATTATTATTGCTATTTAATTGTGTATAACAAATTAGCTGACAAATACTGAATATTAAAGGCCAGATAAATCAGAAAAATCATTTGCTGAGAATTCATTCTTAATTTATTTTTTACATTTTCTTGAGGTAAAGATAACATTTAACCTGAAGGATTTTTCATTTATTTTGTTCATTTATAAATATCTAATACAAAAAAGCCATCAAAGAGAAAGGATTAACAATTTTTGAAAATAAAAAGATTCCAGTAAATTTATGTCCAAAATGTGATGAAAAATATATTAAATATGATAGAGAAAGAAATTGTACTTTAAACATTGGATATTTATCTATAGGTATCAAAGTATCTAATAAATAGAATGAGATGAAAAAACTGAAAAATGGAGCTTCTTTTTCAAAGGTAATTTTTAAAATCATGTGGAAGTATTTTTTTTACTTTTCCCTAGTAATTGACAAGTTTAGGATATAAAATTTATATTGAAATATATTATGGGATAAAATTTGTTATGATTCATGAAAATGGGACAAAATTGTATATGATAAAAGTAATAATTATCTCTATGGATTTGTTTTTAATTTACAATATAGGAGCAGAAAATTAGTGAAGAAGCATTTTTTAAATTATTGCCAAAAATGATATCTTTATATTAAGTATGTTTCTCTTTCTTTATTTTTATTATCATTTATTATTTCATACATTTTGATAAGTTATTTTATACTCTTCATTTATATTCTTTTATTTAAGACTATTATAAATTGTGAATATCGATCTACCTTATCATTTGTTAGGATTTAGTCTTTATTCAACATGTATGATGAAAATTATATATGTTGAGAATTAATCAAAAGAGCTAATATCTATTTAGATGTATCTCATGGATAAAACTCATCATGTTGATCAAAATAAGGGTAGAAAAATTATTCTGAGTGCTTAAAGCTGTTGTATTTTATATTTGAGAGAGAAAAGAGAAATAAGATTTTGCTAATTTGTGGGTATAAAATAATTAATTTTAACTTTTTAGGTATTAATCTTTGACAAAAAATAAGCCGCTGTTTTTTTATTACAAATTTGACAAAAATACTGATAGAAATCTACTGGTTATATTCTCTCTTTTTCATACATATACATACAATTTATATATTAGAGATAGAGATAGATAGATAGAGAGAGAGAGAGAGAGAGAGAGAGAGAGAGAGAATGGGTATATTATCATATGGAAATAATATTTTGTCCAATACTGAGAAAAATACAACCATTAACAAATAAAATTATTTTCTCAGTTTTCCTAAATTATATAAAACAACACACACACACACACACACACACACACACACACACACACACACACACATATACGTATGTTTGTGTGCATTTTTCGTGTGGTATTTACTTGTATTAAGTTGTACATAGATATGCGCACTTTGATAAGAAATGAAGCTACAATTTTCTTCAGATTAAATTGTACTATGTAAATTCATCATTGACCCTGTTGACAGTTCAGACAAACATTACATAGAATTCTTGCAGTTCTTTTAAAACAAGAGATTTTTATATATATATATATATATATATATATATATATATATATGTATATATATATATATATTGTTATGTTTGATGTGCTTTTATTTAAAATGTTAATGATAAACTTAGATGGTGCTATCTATCTTTAGCTTTTCTCATTATGGAAATGCACACACTCTTACATATATATTCATGTACTAAAGTAATGTATCTATCATGTAAAATATTAATAAATTAATATGCTTATTAGCAGATTGATATCCTGAAGAGTACAGATATGAATATAAAAAATATTTAAAGTAGATAAAACTTGTGTGTGTGTGTGTGAATATATATATATATATATATATATATATATATATATACTGATATAAAATAAAATTCCTGCACCTTGAATGATGATGCTAGTTTTGATTTGGGTACAGTATGTGCATGGGATCAAAGTACTGTCAATACACCTCTTATTTGGGAACTTGTGTACATATTGAGTTCTATATGTGGTTATTTATACAGCTATATTACTCTTATATTTGATCTTTGTTTGATTATTTTCAAAGACACATACAGTTAGAAACAGACAAATATCCACACACATGTACATGTAACTATATATTCTTAAAGACCTATACACATGTACATTTACATACACACACTTTAGTATATTGAAATGTGTATCCTTAGTGTTGCATATTTATTTTCTGTAATCAATGTATATATATATATATATATATATATATATATATATATATATACACTTTCATATGTACAAAATTTATTGTTATATATATCCGAGTATATGATTGTACTCGCATGAAGACATGTAAATTCACCTTCATTTAAAGACATATAACTCATTATACATACTCATGCTATTTAAGTGGGTTATATTTACTCTCTGTGTGCATACACTCAAAAGTGTACATTACATATAAGTATGTGTAAGCATACATACATATTTTAATGAGAAGATGTACAAGCCAAAATACATAAATATCCACATTGATGATGACACTTTCATAAAGCTGCTGGATGAAAACTGTATCAGAAAAGAGTGAGCATAAAATTTATTCCTGTAAGCATATAAGCGTCAGCTACTCACACTCACATGCAGATTCACATGCACACTTTATGTACACTCTAACACACACCAATCAATTTTCGGCAGAAATATAAAAGGAATAAAACATAAATGCTTGAATGCCTTTTTCTTTCCATTTGATTCACTTCAGTCCTGAAGTTGCTTCCTACACATTAATTCTATTCTTATTCACCATAATTATGCCTCCAGAAGTCAGTAGATAGATTGATTGATATAACCAGAAGATGAGAAATACATATGTGTGTGTATATATATATATATATATACTGAACAGATTGAGGGAAATATTAGATAGATTGAGAGCTATTGAATACATTAAAGGAGATACAAATACACAAAAAGAGAAAATCAGACAAATAAATATGAATATAGAAATAAATATATGTAAGCACACACACACACACACACACACACACACACACACACATGTATGTATATATATATATATATATATATAAAGGTTGATTGGTTATTCAATAATTCTCTTTTCATTGGAAATGAACATTTATATCTAGATGTGCAAACCAGTCTAATTGATAAGGTCTCAGGAGAGAAGATAGTCATTATGTCAAAGAAAATAAAAAAATAAGATTTGAAATAACTGTCATACAAGTAAATAGAAACACCAGCTCAAAATGTCTTACTGTATGTGCTTGTTTACAGATTAATTTTACATATATATATAAGTATGTTTTTACTTTTAGAGTGATTATAGTATGAATATGAAAATGTTCTCAATGTTTTAGTATGCACACAAATTAAGAATTGAAGACTTGCATAAAAATATATCTGCCTTTACTTATAATTTCAATAATACAAAAATTCATTAATATGAAAAAAAAGAGAGATGTGACTCAAGTGTGTCTGTGTGTATAACTCAATAGATATAGGTGTGTGTGTGTATGTGTCTTTGTGTAAATATATGTTTGTATAGGCCTTTAACAATATATAGGTACATGTATATTTGTGTGTGGATGTCTATGAGTCTCCAACTGTATATGAGTATGTGTGTTTATATATAACTATATAATTGTGCATGTGTAGGTGCATGTAACAATATATGTATGTGTATGCATATACATGTGTATGTTCATAATCATATATATGAATATATATATATATATATATACATGAGTGTGTGAGTGTGTGTGTATATATATTTATGTATATGTGTATGTATGTGAGTATATGTGAGTGTGTCTGTGTGTATATATATATGTGTGCGTGTGTATGTGTATGTGTGTATGTGCATATATGTGTGTGTGTGTGTGTATGTGTGTATATGTGTGTGCATGTGCATATATATGAGTACATGTATGTGCTTATTTATATGTGTGAGTATTTGCATATATATATGTGCATATATGTATGTGATTCTATATATATGTATGTCGGTGTATGTAGGTGCGTGTTTATATGTATACATATGTATATGTGTGTTTATGTTTATATGTATGCATGCATGTATATTTGTATATATATAAATGCATGTGTGTGTTTGTGTTTATGTGAATATATATGTATGTGTTTAAGTGGATAGATATGTATGTATGTTGCATGTGTACATATATAACTGTGCATGCATGTGTGTGTGTGTGTGTGTGTGTGTGTGTTTATATATATATGTGTGTGTGTGTGTGTATGTATTTATACATATATATGAATGTGTGTGTTTATGTGTAAGTACAGGAATGTGTGTGTGTGTGTGTCTGAGTGTTTATTTATACATATATATGTATGTGCATGTTTATCAAATGAGTGTCAATGTTTATATATATAAACTGTGTATAGATATACATGCATGTTTATATGTGCATAGATATGTTTGTGTGTGTGTGTATGTGTATATATACATATGTATGTGTGAATTTATATATATATATAGATGCACATTCACAAACATACATATGGATGTGTGTATGTGCATATATATATGTATGCACGTATATATATATATATATATATATATATATAAAACTATGTGTGTTTATGTGCACATATATATACATATGGGTGTTTATGTGCACACATATATATATATGTGTGTGTGTGTATGTATGTATATATAAATATATTGGTGTATGTGTGTGTATGTTCATATATGTGTATACATATTTGTATATGTGGGTGTATATATATATGTGTGTATGTGCATGTGTATATACATAAATATATGTATATGTGAATATATGTATATATTCATATGGATGTAAAAGAATGTGTGTGTATATATATATATAGATAGATATATAGATAAATTTATGTATATGTAAATATATATATATATATATATATATATATATATGTGTAGGTGTGATTATGTGTCTCTCTATAAATGTGTGTGCATGCAAGTAAATAAATATGTTTTTATATAGGTTTGTGCGTGTATATAGAAATATATGTGTGTGTATACATTATTATAATCATGTGTGCTTATATATATATATATATATATATATATATATGTGTATATGTCTCTGTGTGTGTCAGTGCGTTATATTTATATATATATATATACATCACAAAGTCTGTGAGCATGTATATATAAATATATGTAGATGTAAATATTTATACATACATGTAAATGTGTATAGATATATGTATGTGTGAGTGTGTGTGTTTACGTGTTGGTCTGCATAAGTGTTTGTATAT
Organism: Sepioteuthis lessoniana; assembly: GCA_963585895.1. NCBI lineage: Eukaryota > Metazoa > Mollusca > Cephalopoda > Myopsida > Loliginidae > Sepioteuthis > Sepioteuthis lessoniana. The sequence continues at coordinate 40,127 of CAUZXS010005534.1, read as the reverse complement.
AAATATAAGTAAATATATATATATATATATATATATATATATACTTGCACATATATACATCTATACATGCATATATATACATATATTTGAATAGTTGTGCGGTTAATTATAATGATGAGCGTCATGCATAGAGCCAGAACAAAACAACATTTAATTGTCCTGGAAGCCCTTTATATTCTACTTTACTTGCCAACTCTAAGCAAGCAAAACCCCAAGCACTCCTTGAACTTACTGGGAGGTAATTTTTGCTTGACTCAGGGCGTCTTTTTATTTTCTAATTTTTTTTTCTCCTCTCCTCCCCCTTGGTCTTGCTATCATTCTCATTTTCAATCCCCTGTTAATTAATATTATTTACGTTGTTTTTAAACGATTTCTGATGGCTATTGCTTGATAAATGTCAGATGAAAGGTCCCTTGCGATTTCAATAAATACCCTATATTGTAATCTCCCAATTTTGCATCTGTCTCTTAGTATTTATCTTTTTAAATTCGTATGTACCAACAATTTATTTATACACACATACACACACATATATATACATATAAAAAATTAAGTTAAATCGCGAGTCGGAAATCTACTAAAGTTTCGCCTTATCGGATCATTAGGGCTGGTGTTAGGCTTCCTGATGATCCAATAAGGTGAAACTTTAGTAGAAGATTTCCGACTCGCGATTTAAGTTAATTCTATAATTGGCTCCACTTGTGTTGAGCACTCTTGTAATTGTAGCATTGCAGGATTCACGGAAGGTTTTAGTTTTCTTTTGACCAACTGACTGCGTATCCCTTGATTTTTTTCAAGGGGTCGGACATGGTTGGCCTTTTCTTTCTTTTTGACCTATAATTTTTTCTTTTCCCCGGGCGGTGATTCGAGATACTTTTATCTCTTGTTCCTGGCGGGTTTTTTTTCTTTTTTTTCTGGTACCGTGAATGCTGGTAGATATTAGATTAGTAAATATATATATATATATATATATATATATATATATATATATATATATATATATATATATAAAGTAAAGTTGGCCAACTGTGAGGGCCACCTGAATGGTACCTTTTTATTAGCAACTACATCAAGATGCTTGGCAGGGTGCTACCCATTTCCCTAGATTGCTCCACTTTACCCTTTGTTCCTACCTTTTTTGCTGAGTATTAAACAAGTCAGGAGAAAGTACCATTTATTAGTCTTTGGTATGACTTGACCTGGGAATCCTGATCTTTCGGGCCTTTGGCGAACACTCTAGGCCATCTGCCAGGGAAAAGAGTTGCACCCTTATTTAAACTTCAATATAGTAGCAATTGAAAAAAGAGCCTTCTAGTGGCCCTTGACTCGAGTTGTCCCTTTAAATCTTAAGTTCATATATATGTATAAATACATACATACAAGGATCATTAAATAAGTTTCTAGAATTTTTTTCGTATGGGCACTTTTATTGATAGTACACACATGGAACTCTAGTCCACTTCGAAGTGATCTCCTCCGGCTGCAATGCACTTATTGTACCGTTCCAACAACTTCTGGAAGGCCCCATGGAAGTCCTCTTGGGTGAGTGTGTCAATGACCTTCGTCACAGCCTCTTTCATCTCCTCAATTGTCTCATAATGACAGCCTCTGAGCTTAGGGAATAACCAAAAGTCACAAGGAGCAAGGTCTGGACTATAGGGAGGATGAGGAACTGTCTTGATGCCCATCTTGGTCAAATAGTCTGTGACAAGGATGGAGTTGTGGACTGGTGCATTGTCTTGGTGGAAATGCCACTGACCTGATTTGAAGAGTGCTGGCCTCTTCCGACGGAATCTCTTCCTGAACTCCCTTAAAACCTAAACATAGTGGCCCTAACCCTAACTCTAACCCTTTGGCCAATCAACTCTGGTGTTCTGACTTCCTTAATCCTCCTACACCTCTCATCATCCCTCACAGACTCCATGCCTTCCTTCTACTCAAAAACTGATGCTCGATTCATGCAAGATGGTCCAAAAGCAGTTTGAAGCATTCCATACGTTTCTGTGGCATTTTTCCAAGTTTAAAACAGAATTTTATTGCATATCGTTCTTCTAAAGTGTCCTCACGTCCAGATTGCATTTTTAAAATTCACCAGCTGTGACAATCAGGCTTTAGTAGGGTGTATTCCAATTCATTCTGTAGCTGTTCATTTGAAGCTGAAATCATAAAAATTGGTCAGTCATCTCATAAGATGTATAGCAATAACATACTGAAGTTTCAAGAGTCTACAACAATTTTGAATGCCTGTACAAAAAAATCTTAAAACTTATTGAATGCTTCACGTATATATGCATATATACACATATACATATATATATATGCTTATATCAGTAGTATCCAGTCAGACAATGATTGTGGATTATTAAACATATACAATACATGAGCAATTTCATGAGGCGAAGTGTACAATGATATTCTTCACTGAAATAAATCAATCATGAAAATTTAAGCAGGTTTGGGTTTTCTTCTAATTGCTTTCTATATATATATATATATATATATATATATATATATATATTAGGCAGCATTTCTTCGTTAATGCAAATTTCATTAAACATAATAGACATTTTATGCCTACATATTTTCTTTGGGATCCGTTCGAATTCCCGTATTACTTTTATCGTATTCGGGGGGAATTGATTTAGGTATTGTCCATAGTTGTATGTATCCCTAGTACTTTCTGCCCGACTTTGGGCCATCATCAGGGGAGAATCTGTTACAAAAGTGATGTAACTTTTGTTTTAGCAAATTACTACTGTGTAAGGACGTCTTTGCTGTTGGAGATTATGGCGCTTGCTTTTAAATGTAATTCTGTAAATAGTGCCAGTAGCTAAAGACATTTAAGCACGTTAGCACTGGTTTGAAAATTAATTCTATTAAGTGTTGGTTGCAGGTTTCTAATATATAGTGCTTCGAGAATCTGAAGTTTTTGTTTATTATTTTGATGTTCGAGTATTGTTGTGTTGTCGGTGAGAATTTTTCGGAGTTGTGTTGTTGGGCATGAATGTTTTTTTAAATGCTGAGCTATTGAACTTGTGTCAGAAAGGTGCATTGTAAGTCTCCTCGACGGGAATTCGAATGGATCCAAAAGAAAATATGTAGGCATAAAATGTCTATTATGTTTAATGAAAGTTGCATATATATATACATATATATATAATGATATGTATATATATACGTGTGTGTGTGTGTGTGTGCGTGCGTGCGTGCATGCATGTATATATGTATATATACAAATATTTTCATATATGCATATATATGTGTGTGTGTGTATATGTGTATACATATATCTAAATGTGTATACACATATATATGTCTATACATGTGCGTATGAAAATATACATATGTATATTAACATGTACTTATATATGGGTATATAATATATATATATATATATATATATATGTGTGTGTGTGTGTGTGTGTGTGTGTATATATATATAATGGATATGTATATATATATATATATATATATAGATATATGTGTGTGTATATATATATATGTATATATATATATATATGGATATATGTGTGTATATATATATATGGATATATGTGTGTGTATATATATATATATATATATATATATATATATGGATATATGTGTGTATATATATATCTATATATGGATATATGTGTGTATATATATATCTATATATGGATATATGCGTATATATATATATATATATATATATGGATATATGTGTGTGTATATATATATATATGCGTATATATATATATATATATATATATATATGAATATATGTGTGTATATATATATATATATATGGATATATGTGTACACATATATATATGTATATATATATATATAAGAGTGTAACACATCACTTAATAATTCCCAGGCCAACCTAATAAAACAACAGCTTTTAGGCAAAATTCGACTTTATTTATCAATATAGTCCCCTTCTCGGGCGATTCACTGATTGCAACGCTTCTCTAACAATTTGACCCTTTTTTTTGTAGAAGGATTTGTCTTTTGCTTCGAAATACGCCTCAGTTTCAGATATCACTGGAGCCAAATCTCTTTCCTTAGAAAATATTTTGAGGTCTGCAAACAGCTATTAGTCACTGGGGGCTAGATATGGAGAGTAGGGTGTTTACGGAAGCAATTCGATGTGCAATTCATGTAGTTTTGCCATTGTTGCGATCGACTTGTGACAGTGCATTGTCTTGGTGAAAGAGCACTTTTTTCTTCTTTATTGTGTCTTTTTTTTTACAATTTATTCCTTCAAACGCACCAATCATACTATATAATGTTCCCTATTGATGGGTCTTCCTTTCTCCAGGTAATCGATGAACAAAATAGCTTGCGCATCCCTAAATACGAAGGCCAAAACCTTGCCTGCTGATATTTGCGTCTTTGGTCGCTTTGGATGGCTTTCACCTGCTTATGTCCACTTAGCAAACGGCCGATTTGATTCCAGAATGAAGTGGTGGATCCACGTTTCATCGATTGTCACATATTTACGAAAAATTTCATTTTTGTTGCGTTAAAAGTTGTATACAACGCTTTGAATCGTCTACGCGTTGTTGTTTTTAATCGACTGAGCAAACACAGCACCTACGTTGAACATAGCTTTCTCATCGACAAATGTTCATGAAAAAATAGTGAATGCACGGCATTCTGATATCTTCCTCTGCTATCTCACGCAACTCTAATTTACGATCGGCCAAAACAAGTTTGTGGAGGTTTTTTTTTGTGTTTTCCGGGGCAAATGCCGAATTTGGGCGACCTGAGCGTTCAGAATCATTTGCGTCTGTACGGCCGCGTTTAAAGTCGACGTCCCACTGCTTAACTGTTGTTTCCGACAGAACAGAGAACGAATAACACTTATCAAGCCATTGCTTTGCTTGAACACTATTTTTCCCATCAGAAAACAATGCTTTATCAACACACGAAATTCAGATTTTTCCATTGTTTTGAAAATTTTCAACATTAGTAAAGTAAGATTGGCGACCTTAGTCGAGGGTGACCCGAAGGGTCCCTTTTCAATAGCTACTACACGGAGAAGGGCGCTACTCCATTCCCAGGATTGTTCCACTTTACCCTTGATCCTCACCTTATAGTGCAACGTGCTAAGCAAGGTGGCATCAAGTACCATTTTTTGAGTCTTTGGTACTCATATGTATCTGCATATATATTTGTATATGTATCTATATAAGTATGTATACATTTTTTTGTTAATACATATTTGTATTCATATATATTTGTATATATATATATATATATATAAGCATATATATATATATGTACATACACAGATATAAATATCTACATATATATGTACTTATATATGTATGTATATATGTATGTACATACATATGCATAAAAAAATATATATGTATTTATATATATGTGTGTATATATATGTATGTATATATATATATATATGTATACATACACACACATATATTCATATGTGTATATATATGTACATGTAAATGTACATATATATGTAGATGCATATATATATATATATATATATATATATATATATATATATATATTTGATTGAACATAAAAGACATTTTTTGTCTACATATTTTTTTGTTAATCCTTTCGAATTGCCATATTGATCTTATGATATTCGGTGGGAATTGGTTGATAAGTCTTTGATAATTAGTTATTTCCCTAGTACTTTCTGCCCAACTTTGGGGCATCATCAGGGGAGGATGTAGAACAATAGTGATGTAACTTTTCTTATAAGAAGAGCGTCTGTACTGTTGTATTGTGTAGTTTTTACTTTTCGAATTTGTTTTTATGAATAGCATCAGTAGCTAAAGACATTTAAGTACATTAGCACTGGTTTCAAAATATATGTATATATATATACATGTGTGTATATATATATACATATATACATGTGTATACATATATTCATATTTATGTGTATATATATATGTTCATAATAGTTTATGTATATATATATATATATATATGTACCTGTATGTTTATATACGTACATCTGTATATGTACATATATCTAGAAACATGTATGTCTCTACATGTCTATATGTATATTTATGTACAGACATGTATGTATATATATGTAGATACGTTTTTGTTTATGTGCATACATATATACATGTGCATAAACATGTGTTTATTTATACATATCCATATATATCTGTATACAAACATATGTATGTATGTGTATATATTTTTTTTTATGTTGAAAACTTATGATTCAAATTATCAGTGGAGTCCATTCAAAAAACGTCATGGCAACACTATTGTTGGTAAATACTTTTAGCTTATGATTTCCTTAAAGACACCGTTATATCCATAAAGATGACCAATTGAAATACGAAAGTAACGCATCGATCACTGGATGGAGACATAGACTTTGCTGGAGTTCTGCAAGTAGAGACATAAGCACTGTATTTGTTTTTAATCTGCCTAAACTATATACTTTGAACGTGTCTAATAAAACAAGATGGCTTTTGGCTAAAAAAAGCAAGGAGCAGACATTATCCCACAGAAAGTATAATGGACGCCAACTATGCTGATTATATTGTGCATCTTGCAAACAGACCTATCCAACCCTGCTATATTAGCTAAAGCAGGCAGTTGGAGGCATTGGCCTCTATGTGAATGCAAACAAAATGAAGTACATGTGTTTTAAATGAGAAGTCATCTCCACTCAAAGTGGCAGTCCTCTGAAATTAGTAGATGAGTTCAGGTTTCTCAGTAGCAGTGTCTGATTTCCTGAAAGTGATTTTAATATGCTCCTAGCAAAGGTGTATGGTGCTATCTATTATATGGAATCTAACTGGTAAATTAAAATGAAATTTCTTCCAAGCAACTGTTGTATCAATACTACTCTGTGGATACACCACATAGACACTGACAAAATGCATAGAGACAAAGCAAGTTGGGAAGAGGACCATTATACTATGAACTATATAGAACAAATCCTGTAAGCAACACCCTACTAAACAACACCTGTACGGCCACTTACCTATAATCTATGAAACCATATAATTTAGATGAAGAAAACATGTGAGACACTGCTGGATAAGCTAGGAGAAGCTCATGAGTGATATTCTTCTATGGACTCCTGCATATAGACATACCAGAGTTGGCTGATGAGCAAGAACTTATCTACATCAGCTATGTGAAGATACAGGATGTAGTTTGAAATCTATGATAGTGATGGATGGAGAGAGAAAGAGAGAGAAAGTCCAGAGAATCTGTGCCATACATATTTATATATATCTATGTATATCTATGTATACATATTTATACATACAAGGAAAACTCTGAATTCAAACCTGTTAAACTCCACTTAAAAATTGTCCTTGTGTCATATCCTGCCTGAGTGGAATGGTTGGTAAATATGTATATGTATCTGTATATATACAAACGTATATATATATATATATATATATATATATATATTTGTGTATATACATATATGTATGTATATACATATTTATATGTATATGTATGTATGTATGTATATATATGTTTGTATATGTGTATATACATATATGTATATGTATATATCCAAATATGCATTTATGTATACATGTATATATATATAGATATTTATACGTACATATATATGCAAGTATATATATATATATATATATATATATATATATATACATATATATGCATGTATATATGTATATATATATATATTTAATTATGTATTTATGTGTATATATATGTGTGTGTATAAATCTATGTGTATGTATATATGTGAATATATGTATCTATATTTGTATATATGTATGTGTGTGTGTGTATATGTGAATATATATATTTATATATATTTTATATATATATATATATATATATATATATATGTATACATATGTGTATGTAAATATATGCATTTATATATGTATTTATATGTGTATGTATATATCATCATCATCATCATCATGTTGCACTGGATCTCCCTGACCCTCTCTTGCCAACCGTCTTTATCGTCTATCGCTCCTGAGCGGTCTTCCAGGCTACCTTTCTGTATCGGCACAGAGCTGTTGTATATAAGTTCTTGCTGGTCATCCTACTTTTGCTTGTCCATGTAAAGGGGTCCACATCACTTATGAGGTCATCCTTACTTCTACAGCTGTGTTTCGCATGTCTGGTTCGTCTAAGTTGGATAGTTTTTGTGATGCGTGGTAGGTGGCCATACAGCTGCTGTTTTGTGTTGCCTCCAGGACTTGTTCAATACAGCTTGCAGCATTTTTGTGTAATTGCTGTTAAGCTTTTTCTCCATATGTTTGTTAGCATGCATGTTGTGCTTCTATTTAGCAGTTTCAACACGATTGCTGCGTTTTATTTTATTGGTCTGGTCTAACTTCCATTTCTAGCTTATCGATAGCTTTCCATACTTTTGCCAGTTGTGTATTGACGTCTGTCTCAGTTGATGAGATGCTGCTTCTGAAGTAGGTGAACTTGTCCACTAGTTTCAAAGGCCCACCCTTTAGTGTGAAGATGTCACCTCTTTGATTAAAGCACATGTATTCTGTCTTGTGTGCGTTGACATGGAGGCCTATGTTACCTGCTGCTTGTTCCTACCTGCTGCATAGTAATGCATTGTAGATCTTGGCTGCTATGGATGTAAGGATTATACCTCAGGAGTTCTTGGTTATTCCGAGATTACCCTTCTTTGGGAAGGGGAGGATGCATCCCTTAATCCATCTGTCTATTGTGTTTTGGTTATATACGGCATTACAATGTCGAAGTAGTATGTCATTGAATTCCCTGGTTTTCCATACTTTTGGTAGTATTTTATCAAGCCTTGCTGCTTTCCTATTTTTAATCTTAGTACTGAGTCAAGTTCTTCCCTCGTTAACTGTCCTAGTTTGATGTCTAGTTAATTAATGATGATTTTTGTGATTGGTTCATGCATAACTTTCAGAGGTTTTCCGAGTAAATTCTCAAAATGTTATTTTCACAGGTGTATTTGTTCTTCTTGGCTGACAGCTTTCAGTTTAGCTCTTGCAGTACTCTTCCTTCTGCTTAATTTGTTTAATGTCTGCTATGCTATCCTAGGTTGTCTATCTTCAACTGAGTTTTTAATCTTATTGATCTGATTTTGTATTTATTCTGTTTGTTCTTTTTGGTATACGCTAGTTAATTCATTTTGTACCTTCTTATGTTTCTGTGTATTGGTATTGGTTAGGTTCCTCCTATTGTGTAGGGAGGTGATTTTCACATCTGCATGCTTTTTTCTAACCAATGTCTCCCATGGGACTCTAGGTTTCGCTCTTTGTTTAGTTGATATGCATTCTGCTGCCATTTCTTAGTGGGCATTAACGAAGTTCTCATATTTGTCATTTGCAGTAGGTGTTTTTGATACCTCCTGGAGTGCATCAAATTTGTTTCTTAGTGTTAACGTATATTTATCTATAATATCCCTGTTGTTAAGCAGTGACTAGTCATCGCATATGGTTGAGGTTGTTCGGGCCACATTCCTTCATAGGCTCTGTCATATTTTTGCCGTGACAATTCGGTGATCAGAGGACACACCCTCGAAAGAGGAATATGCTTTGGAATTCAGTGCACTATTATTCCATTTCTTATTTTTGAGGATGTAGCTTTTTTGTGCTTTAACATTGTTTGTGTAGGTGTAGGTCTATAGTTTCCCCTTTCGTTCCTGAAATTTAGTATTTAGGCATGTTAATCTATTTTCTAACATGAAATCTGTTAGATGTTTCCCATTTCTGTTTGATGAGTTGTGTAAACTGAATTTGTTGTTCACATTTTTACCAGTTTGGGCATTCATGTCTCCACTAATGATGAGAACATTGTGTTTCAGGATGCTAAGAACAAGGGAGGATAGCTCTTTATAGAAGGTGATGTGGTCTGTTTCTTCACTAACATTGGTAGGGTTGTTACAGTAGATGATTGTTGTGCTGGGGTTGCCATGAAATGTAGCTACCATCATCCTCAGTTGTATTTTCTTGATGCTATTTAGTGATTTTGGGACCTGTGGTTCTATAAGCATACCTACACCTCCTATCGTGGCATTGACAGAGTTTTTCCATGCAAATGCTGAGACAAATGTCCATCCATTGCCGGTATCATGGTATTTTATATCTTCATTATTTAGGTATCTGTGTTCTCGTATGCATATTATATCTATGTTATGATCTATCGCAGAAGTTGTTAGCTCCAGTGGTTGGCCTATTCTAGTTAAAGTTCTATCGTTGAATGTCACTATTTGTATTGTACTTATGCATTTTAGTAATTTTTGTTTTAGTTTGAACTCTGTGGCTGATTTTTCAAACACTGGGGCCAGGGCTCCAAACCCAGCTGGACATGCCTTTTTTTACCCACATGGAAAGCGATGCAGATTGGACTAGTGGTTTGAGTATGAATCATAGTAATCTTTCGATGGCTGTGTTTTTATTCTCATCTATAGAAGCCACCCTAATAGATGAGCAGCAGTAGTTTCCGAATCAAACTTTTTGATCCTGGCTGTTGTCCTGTGAGATTCGTCCACCCAGCACCCATTAAGCTTGCCATTGACCCATCGTTTGGTTCATTTGCCTTTACGTCCACTATGCTGCTTCCCATGGCATGTATTAAGTTTTGAATGTATATATATGTGTGTATATATATATATATATATATTTGTATCTATATGTGTATGCATATGTATATGTGTACATATATAAGTGTGTTCATATATATGTGTATATATATATATGTGTATGTATGTATATCTATATATGTATATACATATGTATGTGTTTAAATACGTGTATCTATATATATCTGTGTATATATATATGTGTGTGTGTGTTTGTGTAACATCATCATCATGTCACCTTGTTAGCATGGTTTACCCTGACTCGCTCACCATTCCTTCCTCTAATCTATCACTTCTGGAAGGTCTTCTAGATGACATCCAGTGTTAAGTTTTTGCTGGTCTGCCAACAGTGGCACGTCCATGTGCTAGGGTCCATAGGAGAATGTCACTTATGAGTTTGTCCTTACTTCTCCAACAGTAGCCCGCATACCTTGTTCTTACTTTGATGGTTTGAGAGATAGAAGGTTGGTGACACTCTGCTGCTCTTTCGTGGGATGTTGCTTTCTGAATTTGTTCAATATTGCTTGGAGCATTCTTGTGCAGTTCTTCTCTAGTTTTTTCTCTATACACTTTATCAGAGTTCATGTGGTGCATCCATGTAGTAATATTGACACTTCTGCTCGAGGGAAGAAATTGTATTTTATTTTATTTGATAGGTCAGACTTTCATATGATCAATAACCTATTGATAGCAGTCCATACCTTTGCTAGTCGCACATTGATGCCATTTTCAGCATCTGCTTCCAAGGTACATGAACTCGTCTACTAATTTCAGAGAACCACCAATTAGAGTAGAGATGTTTCCTGTTTGATTAAAACACATGTACTCCATTTTGTCTGCATTCACATGGAGGCCAATGCCACCTGATGCCAGCTCCAGACTGTGCAGTTGGGATTTGGCTTGGTTAGGTGTATTTGCAAGAACCACTATGTCATCTGCATAGTCAGCGTCTGCAATAGTTTCTGCAAGTATCATCTGCTCCTTGCCTTTTTTAGTGTAAAGCCATTATCTTTCAATAGATCTATTGATGTTCAAATTACATAGTGTAGGCAGATTATGAACAGATATGTGGCTATTGTATTCCCTTGAAGAACATCAGTAACAATTTCAAAGAGGCTTGTGTCTCCATCTGATGTGCGAACCTTTACATTCATGCTTTTATAAAGTGTTATTATGGTTTTGACCATTTCTTTGGGAGACCATATGATAGTAGTATTTGCTCTGTCTTTACTCTGCTTATCGAGTCAAAAGCCTTGGAGAAATCTACAAACAAGTGTTTCACTTCAAGGGTTTTTGCAACAACTTTTTCCATGATTGAAAGGATTGATGGAATCTGTGATGTTGTGGATTGCTTTTTTAATTCTTTCCAAGAATTTTCTCAATTCCTGGTTCAATGCAGTTGAGTATTAGAGCATTATAAACCTTAGCCACTATTGAAGTAAGGGTTATGCCTCAGTTGTTCTGGGTGATTCTGAAGTCACCTTTCTTGGGGAAGAGGAGAATGCAGCATTCTGCTCATCTCTCTGTTGTGTTCTGGTTATATACATTGTTGCAATATCAGAGCAGTTTCCTTGTCTTCCATACCTCTGGAGGTATTTCATCAAGACCGACAGCTTTCCTGTTTTTAAATTGTGTTAGTACAACATTGAGTTCTTGATTAAACTGTTCTAGTTTGATGTCATGTTGGTTATATATAATTTTCATAATAGGGTTATCTGTGACTTTAGGAGAGTTTTTCAAGTAGATTCTTGAAATGTTTTTTTTGACATGTGTATGTATTCATCCTTCTTGGCTGGCAGCTTTTAGTTTAGTTCTCAAGGTGCTCTTCTTTTTACTTACTTCATTAACTGTCTGCTATGCTATTTGAGATTCTCTATCTTCTTCCAAGTTTCTAATTTTACAGATCTGGCCTTGAATTTATTCTATTTGTTTTTTTTTGTAAGCATTAATTAGTTCTCTTTGTACCTTCTTATGTTTCTAAGCATTGGCATGTATTGGGTTCCTTTTATTACATAGGGATGCTGTTTACATGTCTCATTTTTTCCTTACTGCTAATGTCTCCAATGGAAATCTTTATTTATTTTGCTGTTAGTTTGGTTGGTATGTATTCTGCTACTGCTTCTATGTACGCATTGACAAAGTTCTCATTTTCATCATCCAGAGTAAGTTTTTTAGATAACTGCAGCAGAGTATCAAATTTGTTTCTTAGTGTTATAGTATATTTATTGCTAACATCTCTATTGTTAAACAAGGACCAGTCATAATGCATTGCATTAATAAACCTGAACAACCTAACATATACAATAACCCAAACCATAAACAATCAATAAACCTATACTACAAAAACCAATTTCATAGTAATTATAATACAGATGAACATATATTAAAAAACCTTATCCAAAAAAATGTTCTTCCTACCGACCCTACCAAAAAAGTTAGACATCATGTACTACAACAAATTTAAAACCTCCAACCTATCTATTTCTTATAACACTTCCGCTTCTACTGAACTTCTTGATAGGACCAACATAATATTTATGTTCAAAATGTCCCTTGGGAGACTGTCTCCAAAGAAAATAGTGTGTATGTTGGTCTTACCACTACAACCCTTCCTAGATGACTTACAATACACCTTAATGATTCTAGCTCCATAGCCTTACATCTGAAAACCCATTCTATTCCTACATCCAACTTTTGAAAAAATGTAGTTGAAAACACCACTATAATAGCACACAAAATTGATAAGCTATGACTACAAATCCTAGAAGCCCTACATATAAACACGAAAAAAACTGAAATCAATAGAATTAATTCTGAAAATAGTGACAATGTTTTGAATGCCTTAAGAATTTTTTTTTTTCTTTTTTTAATATTCCATATTTTTTTATAGTATTCTATATCTGTTGATAGTGTTCTGTTTTTTAAATCCATCAGCAACTCAGTTTTATCCAAGTCTACATTTGCATAGTTTTATTATGTTATAAAAACCAAAAAACCTTCAAAACTCATTAAAAAAACACTCTTCACACATACACGCAACCCCTGATGATGGCCTATGAAGGGTCTAAAAGTGCTCGGGACAATTTTGGTAAATTCATCCACCAGTTCCAACTTGAAATCAAGACACTTAAGAGGAAACTTGAAAAGATCTTAGTTAAATTATACAAACAGAATGTGTTTTTACTATTTAATCAAACATGCTTAAATGAACGATTGCTGCTTAACTACACATATATGTCTAAAGTAGGTATATATATATATATATATATATATATATATATATATATATATATATATAAAACTGTTTATATATACCTATATATATGAATATGTACGTATGTATATATTTTGAAATAAAGGTGATATGTAATAGATGAATATGTCGTCAGTGTTTTGTTTTATTCACTTTTGCAAGTTTCAATTTGACCAAATCGACCATTTCTCCATGTATGTGTATATATATATATACATATATATACACTTATATAATATATAAATACATATACGTAAATGCATATATATATATGAGTGTATATAAACATATATGTATATATATTTGTATATCAGGATAAATTTACGTATATGCATATATATATATACATAAGTAAAAAATAAATTTAGCAACAGTAGTCAAGGGCAACTAAGAAGGTGCCTTTCAGTATGCCATATATATATCAGCATACATATTCATATATATATGCATGTCAATGCATATATATATATATATATAAAATATTTATATATATATACATAAATATATATATATATACTTATATGTATGCATATATATGTATGAATATATAAATATACATATATATGTGTATACGTTTATAGATACATGTGCTCAACTGGGTTTCCTATATACAGCTCTTTACTGATACAGAATGTTGCCTGGAAGATATCCCTGGAGTGATAGATGATATTGACGGGTGGCAAGAGAGGGTCAAGAAGATCCGTACTAGCAGTGTGATATTATGATGATGAAATATGCAATTCAGAGATACATGTATATACATGTATGTATGTATGTATATATATATATATATATATATATATATATAATTTATTTGTGTATATATATGTGTGTATATATATGCATGTATATCTGTATATATTCGTATATATGTGTAAGTATACATATATATAAATATATATATATATATATATATATGTATATATGTATATATATATATATATATATATATCTTTTTAATGGATATATACCAGCTCATTGGACTAGTTGGTAGGGTCTATCCCAATGGTCCAGGAGACTACCATATTTAGTCATACCAAAAACTCAAAAAATGTTACTTGATACATCATTATACATTACATATCAAGAGTAAAGTGTTGTAGCTATGGAAAAGGGAGCCTTTGGGTCAACCTTTGGTATGGTTACCAACTATTTTATATATATATGTGTGTATTTATGCATATTTATGTATATATATACATATATATATATATATATATATATATATATATATATATATATTTTTATGTGTATATGTATATCTATATATAGATATGTATATATGTATATATATTTGTATCTTTGAATATTTACATGTAATTACATACAAATGTATGAATATATTTATTTATATATAAGAAATATATATGTATATATGTATGTATATAGTAATACACACACACACACACACATATATATATATATATATATATATATATATATATATAACTTTTTAGACATCGAAATATATAATTTTATTTACATTGAAATATATATTTGTATATATACATGTGCATAAAAATATTTACATACATATACATAGGAATATATAGATATGCATATGATAAAGTACATGTATATACACATACCGATATAAATACACACACATATATATATATATAAATATATAAATACATACATAAATACATAAAAATATATAAGTAGATGTATAATCATTTACATATGTATATATATACTGATATGTACAGGTATATGTATATTTTTTATATTTTAGTATGTATATATATATATATTTTGATATATACATATAAATATATACATCAATGTTTACATATATATAAATATATACCTATAAGTATATATATATATACATATATAAAACAAACATATACAAATATATAATCATTTATATACACTTGCATATATAAATACATATGCTTATATACATATGTATATTTCATATGTATATCAATATGAATATATACATCTAAATATTCATTAATTTATATATATGTATATATCAATGCATAAATATATGTATGTATTTCTATCTATCTTTATATATATTTATATGTATGAGGTGCATACGATAAGTTTCCAGACTTTTTCGTATGGGCATTTAAAATTGGCGTAGACTCTTGAAAATTCAGTATGTTATTGCTATACATCTTATGAGATGACTGATCAATTTTTATGATTTCACGTTCAAATGAACGGCTACAGGTGCAATTGGAATACACCCTACTAAAGCCTGATTGTCACAGGTAGGGGATTTCAAAAATGCAGTCTGACACTTAAGAAAAACGATATGCAATAAAATTCTGTTTTAAACTTGGAAAAAATGCCGCAGAATCGTATGGAATGCTTCAGACTGCTTTTCGACCATCTTGTATGAATCGAGCATCAGTTTTTAAGTGGCATAAGAGATTCAAGGAAGGCATGGAGTCTGTGAGGGATGATGAGAGGTGTTGGAGGAGTAAGGAAGTCAGAACACCAGAGTTGATTGGCCAAAGGGTTAGAGTTAGTGTTAATATGTTGAGGTTTTTAGGGAGTTCAGGAAGAGATTCCATCGGAAGAGGCCAGCACTCTTCAAATCGGGTCAGTGGCATTTCCACCAGGACAATACATCAGTCCACAACTCCATCCTTGTCACAGACTATTTGGCCAAGATGGTCATGAAGACAGTTCCTCAGCCTCCCTATAGTTGAGACCTTGCTCCCTGTGACTTTTGTTTATTCCCTAAGCACAGAGGCTGTCATTATGAGATAATTGAGGAGATGAAAGAGGCTGTGAAGATGGTCATTGACAAACTCATACAAGAGGACTTCCATGAGGCATTCTAGAAGTTGTTCGAATGGTACAAGTGCATTGCAGCCGGAAGAGATTACTTCGAATGGGACTAGAGTTTCATGTGTGTACTATCAATAAAAGTGCTTATACGAAAAAAGTCTGGAAACTTATCGTATGCACCTTGTACATGTACATATAAGTATATATATATATATATATATGTGTGTACATGTTTATGTACACATGTAAGTATATATATCTCTGCATGTATATGTATTTATATATGTATATGTATATATATGTATGTATATATGTGTATGTATGGATGTATATGCATATATGTATATATATATATATATGTATGTATATGTGGATATTTATTATATAGTATATGTATATGTGTAAAGATATTCTTTTTATAAAAGAATAAAAGAAAAATTACTACTTTGGTGTCAGTATAGATTAATTTCTAGTCATATGACCATCATATATTTAGATCTGCTTATATATGTACTACTGCATATATATATATATGTATATATATATATATTCGCACACATATATATACGTGGTGCATTCAATTCCAGACTTTTTTGTACAGGCATTTAAAATTGTCGTAGACTCTTGAAAATTCAGTATATTATTGCTATACATCTTATGAGATGACTGACCAATTTTTATGGTTTCGGGTTCAAATGAACAGCTACAGAAAGAATTGGAATACACCCTACTAAAGCCTGATTGTCACAGCTGGTGAATTTCAAAAATGCAATCTCTATGTTAGGACACTTTATAAGAATGAAATGCAATGAAATTGTGTTTTAAACTTTGAAAAAATGCCACAGAAACGCATGGAATCCTTCAGACTGCTTTGGTGGATCTTGCATGAATCGAGCATCAGTTTTTGAATGGTATAAGAGATTCAAGGAAGGCATGGAGTCTGTGAGGGATGATGAGAGATGTGGGAGGAGTAAGGAAGTCAATACACCAGAGTTGATTAGCTTAAGGGTTAGGGTTAGAGTTAGTGTTAATATGTTGAGGTTTTTAGGGAGTTCAGGAAGAGATTCCGTCGGAAGTGGCCAGCACTCTTCAAATCAGGTCAGTGGCATTTCCACCAGGACAATGCACCAGTCCACAACTCCATCCTTGTGACAGACTATCTGACCAAGATGGTCATGAAGACAGTTCTTCAGCCTACCTATAGTCGAGACCTTGCTCCCTCTGACTTTTGGTTATTCCCTAAGCACAGAGGCTGTCATTATGAGACAATTGAGGAGATGAAAGAGGCTGTGAGGAGGACTTCCTTTGGGCCTTCCAGTTGTTGTTGAAACGGTACAAAAAGTGCATTGCAGCCAGATGAGATTACTTTGAAGGGGATTAGAGTTTCATGAGTGTACTATCAGCAAAAGTGGCCGGATGAAAAAATCTGGAAACTTATTTAATGATCCTCATATATACACGTATGTATATTTATATATACATCTACATACATGTATATATATATATGTACACATACATGTATATATATATGCATACATTCATATGATACATAAATATGGTTGACTGAGGTATTCATACAAATATATGACATTGTGCATTTATGCCTTTGTATATGATAGTACATATATGTATATATATATATATATTTATAAATATGTATATGTATATTCAGAGAGATATATATTTTCCTCCATGACTGCATATACATGTATGAATTTGTTCCACTGTTTATATATATATACACATATCTGTGTTTGTGTGTGTGTGTGTATATATATATATATATATATGTATAGAAACACACATATATCAGAATTAGTAATGGCATTTGGTCTCATATACTTAATGGTAAACTGCGTCTATGTAAACTCATCCGAAGTTTTTTTTAACATCAGATCTATTTTTCTTCTTATAGGGTTACATAAACTCACCTAAATTCATAGACATGAACGAGTTCATTTCATATTTTGTATGTATCTGCATATTTCATTCATGGCATATTTTGTTATTTTCACAGCAGTATTGAATATTTTTACTGACACAATTTTGGTGATTTTACTATCATTTTAAATCCCATCTAATATTTTAGATTTCGTATTGCTTTGATTTTCCCCATGTAATTTGTGTTTGATTTATATATATATATATATATATATATATATATATATATATATGCATATACACTTACATACATACATGCATACACACACACACACACACATATATATAGTATTGCGTTTACGTTTATATTTTACATTGTTCAGAAAATTGTTCTTTTTTTTTTTTTACTCTATATTTTAAGTATTAATCTATCCCCATCCTGAAATGTATGAAGTCTTTTGTTTATTTTTTATTACTTAGACCAATTATCTTTGTACATGTCCTCTCTCTTTCCTCTTTTTCTATCTCCCTTTTTATATTTATATATGTATGTATTTTATATCAGCACAGAAGTAATTCTCAGTAGAAATTTTCATTTTAGATACATTTTAGATATATATCCCACACACACACACACACACACACACACATATATAAATATATATATTTGTAATTCATGCTTATAGAAGTGGTTTTTCCTCTAGGTAAGCCTCCAATGCAATAAGCTGCATCTCTTCCAACTCCCTCTCAGTCCCTTTATATCTTCATTTTGAAGGACAATACAGTGGAAGCATTTCGAGTTCCCATTAACATTAACTGCCCTTCCTTATCAAAACCCAGCAAAGCTTTACTACTCAGGCAGACTTTGTTGAGCCATTTTTATTCTATATGTTCAAATGTTATCTCGAGAAAACATCCACTTTTAATTTACAATTTTGCTCTCCCATGTATACTATTTGATTACACATTTATATATATCAAGATGAAAATATGTATATCCATAGGTTGAAAGGCCTCTGAAATTGTAAATAAGTAATATGTATAGATTTTATTGTCTATCTGAGTATTTATCAATCAAGCAAGTTTGTTATTTGGCTTGTTTACTATTTATATGAACATGGAATTTGGTAGGTTTGGGATTTCACCTCTGGTGAATTGCTTTTCTTTGAACTGAGTGGATTAAAATCCATATCACTTAAAGCTCATTTGGATAGTAAACATTTTTCAGCATATTTCTTAAGGACTAATTAAGTCTATAATTTTGAATTATCAAAGATTATGTTAAGCTTTTTTCAAGAGGTATTGATTTTTCTTTTTTTTTCTCTACAATCTTACAAGGATATTGTGTATAACTTTAAGAATAGTCAAGCATACAAGGTGCCTTCAATAAGTTTCCAGACTTTTTTCGTATGGGCATTTTTATTGATAGTAGACACATGAAACTCTAGTCCCCTTCAAAGTTATCTCCTCCGGCTGCAATGCACTTATTGTACTGTTCTAACAACTTCTGAAGGCCCCATGGAAGTCCTCTTGTGTGAGCGTGTCAATGACCTTTATCACAGCCTCTTTCATCTCCTCAATTGTCTCATAATGACAGCATCTAAGTTTTTCCTTGAGCTTAGGGAATAACCAAAAGTCACAGCGAGCAAGGTCTGGACTATAGGGAGGATGAGGAACTGTCTTGATGCCCATCTTGGTCAAATAGTCTGTGACAAGGATGGAGTTGTGGACTGGTGCATTGTCCTGGTGGAAATGCCACTGACCTGATTTGAAGAGTGCTGGCCTCTTCCGACGGAATCTCTTCCTGAACTCCCTTAAAACCTCAACATAGTATTCCTTGTTGACTGTCTGTCCAGTGGGAACCCAGTGCATGTAGATCATGCCAGTGCTGTCAAAAAAAGGGATCATCTAAAGTTTGCAGGTGGATTTGCACTGTCTGACCTTCTTAGGTCTGGGAGAGCCAGCATGCTTCCCCTGGGAACTCGGTCTCCGGGTTATAGCAGTAGATCCAGCTTTCATTGCTGGTCACCAGAGCATCGAGACCTGCAGGATCTGAATTGATCAGCTCGACCATCTCCCTGCTGTCATGACAACGTCTTTCTTTCTGATCTTCTCTGAGTACCCTTGGGACAAACTTCGCGCAAATCTTCCGCATCTTCAGTTCCTTGCGAATAATTGTGTGTACAGTTCACACATTGACATCAAACTATGTGCTTATTGTCCTTATTCATGAAATTCTTTATTTGGCCAATCAACTCTGGTGTTCTGACTTCCTTACTCCTCCTACACCTCTCATCATCCCTCACAAACTCCCTGGCTTTCTTGAATCTCTTATGCCACTCAAAAACTGATGCTCGATTCATGCAAGATGGTCAAAAAGCAGTCTGAAGCATTCCATACGTTTCTGTGGCATTTTTTCCAAGTTTAAAATAATTTTATTGCATATCATTCTTCTAAAGTGTCCTCACATCCAGATTGCATTTTTGATATTTACCAGCTGTGACAATCAGACTTTAGTAAGGTGTATTCTAATTCCTTCTGTAGCTGTTCATTTGAATCTGAAATCATAAAACTTGGTCAGTCATCTCATAAGATGTATAGCAATAATATACTGAATTTTCAAGAGTCTACGACAATTTTAAATGCCTGTACAAAAAAGTCTGGAAATTTATTGAATGCACCTTGTATGTTAAATTTTGTTCTGATAATTGAAAGTCCAAAAGTGAACATAATAGTTTGACTGGAATTTAAACTCACTTACACTGAGGCTGCAATCAAGCACTTTGCCATAATGTGATGCGACTCCCCCCTGTCAAATTTGACTGAATTCATACTACTGTAAGTTTTCGTAAATAAGCAAAATATACTAATACACTCTCATGTAAGCAGATTTTATTATTAACAAAATGGATGTTTGAATATTAGACATTTTTCTCCTTTCTCATTGATAAAACATTATATAAGAACAATAAACAGTCAACCAACCTTGATAAATTTTTAATTAAATCAATTTCCTTTTTTTGGTGCATAGCTTACTTTTATAGTGATTTTTATAAGCATTTTTCAGATAGAACCCACCAAAAATTCAAATTTCTCCAAAGTGTTAAAGTGCCATGAGCATTGCTAATTTAATACCCTATTAAAATAATAGAGTACTTTTTGTGTCTTTATGTTTATAGTTTATTGAAATAGCAAAAAAATTATCTTCTACTAATTTTTTCTGAGTATTTACAGAAATTTAGTCATGAAAATGAGAATGAATTTACTAGTATATTATTGATTGCTGCAACAACTTTTTGAACCACCAACCCTCTTTGCTTTCCATTATTTCTTATCCATCCAAATACTTTGATCTTTCTTCACAATTTATAAATGATATACACACAGAGTACAAATTGACCTTTGCAATAAAAAGTCTGCTGTAGGGTTTATAGAGTTTCCAAACACTACACTACACAAAATCACCTTGTGATTGATCTCTGCTTCAAAATTCATAGGGCCAGATACTAAAATTAGTTCATAAGTTCATTGACCTTTTAAGCTCGAAAAAATCTTTGACACAAATAAAATGTGAACTTTTATTACTTAAAGTAAGCAAGCAAATAAGAGAAAGAGGTTTGCTTTGTGTTACTTGCCATCAACTACTGAAGCCTGTCACAAATCCATAATACTTTAAATTGTCCAGAGGAAAATGACATTGCCCTGATTATAGGCTTTTAACAAAATTCCAACTTTCATTTCTGTTTTTGACTTTTGTATGCCAACTTTGAATTAAGGTATAAAAATCAGAATTCATGATTGAATTGTAAGTCAGGTCAACTGTAAATAGCAATTAACTGTGCCTATATGTATGTGAAAGTAATGTCATAAAATATGCTGTCTTACATTTACTTTAAGGAGGATCGTATCTTTCTATGTTATTTTGTACTAGCTGAAGTATCTGTCTATGGCAGATCAGAAATCATTATTTGAATTTAGCTGGTTAAAATGATTTAAAAAAAAAACCCAAAACAATTCCTTAATATAAATGATGAGATAGTATATATTCTTTTCATCAGTCAAAATAAGAATCTAAACCAGTGATTGAATGTCATATAATTTTAACATTAAAAAAATATTAAGAGTGAATTATAATTGTCGTTTATAGTTATGGATGACTTTGATTTTTACTTTTTCTGGATACTAACTGAGCATAATTATAAAAAGAAATGCTTACAAGTGACTAAACAAAACAATAGAACTTTTATTCCAATCTTCATATACAGAGAGGCATTAAGACACATAACCATATCTATTTGTAAATGATATATATAGTTAAAAAAAATGTTTAAAATCCATGGCCTGATTTCATGCACAACTAAATGTGGCAATAGTTATTTGTGTACCAAAACTGAAATTAACAAAAGCCAATTATAAAATTTGGATTAAAGAAAAAAATCACTGAAGACAGTTATTATAAGAACTAATACTGCTGGCATACTGGTCTTGAGTCATTGACTGTAAATAAAAGTAGTCTAAAGAGTATTATTTCAGAATCAATGTTACTCTTGTCTTAGGTATAACACTAAACTACATCTTATGGTGAGGCTCCAGTTTTGAAGACCAGGAAAGAACACTTTCTTTGCCATTACTCCCAGATCCACTCTGACTCAGAGTGGTAATACTTGTTAGGGTCCTATCTATGGGTTAATTAGATTTATTTGCAAATTATCAGTATTAGATAGAAATTCTTGATACCATACATTCATAAATTATTTGTATTAAGAATAGATACTTGAAGCTATAATTTTTTATTAAGGATCATTATTAGTTGAAACAGTATAACTTTATAAATTATAAGTATTAGATAAGAACATTTGAGACCATACAACTGTGTGCAAATTATTTGTATTAGATGAGAATACTTGATATCTTACGAAACACCTACACAAAAATATAAACATACAATGAATGTAATTCTCTAACCTCTTAGCATAAAATAACCCAAGACAAGTTTACATAGCGTTAAGATCAATCAGTTATTGGTACCAATGAAGACCATCTTAAATGCAATCTAGTAAGAATGTACCAGGCATATAATTGTTCACTTCAGTGATAAAAGATAAGGATTATAAATTTTTTATTTGTTTTTCATTGCATTTTTATAACAATTCTCAGATCATTTAGCATTCTACAATTACTGATTAATAAGCATAGACAAAAAATAATGAAATAACTCTCAAAATTTAAACATATATATCCTATATTTGATCTTCTTGACACTTTACTGGTTTTGACAAGGAAACTTCAGTTTAAATTTTGTCATATAGCTACATGATTTCTTACACAATCCTGCTTACTTAATAGTTGTGAAATCAAACCTTTCAATTATGACAAAAATCAACAACAGAAAGGAAGTAAAAACTAGTTAAAAATTATCAATATTTCATTAACTTAATTTGACTATTATATCTACTATTGCTCCTAAGTGTAAACAATAATAATATGAAAAGAAAACCTCATCAAAAATCAATAATAACAAGGCTTCACCTAAGAAATTTGAACAGCTAAAGATTAAGGAGTTTAAGATGATTGATTGGTGTTCAAAATTTATAAAGCTCGACCTATTTAAAGAAGCATGCAAGAGAAAATTAAAGCATTTAAGGTCTATTTACTTGAGCAAAAGATTTGTCCTGGGTAGAATCAGGTAGGTGATGCTTTGCATTGACTTCATGACTGAAAGGGTGACAGATCACAGAAAGATAAATGTTACAGGTAGAAGCAATTGGAAAAGAGAAAGTATGACAAGAAGAGAGGTAGCAGATTGAGAGGTGATTGAAATAGAGGGCATGATATTAGTGATAGCAGAAGGCCAGAAATGAGACTCAATAGCAGTTTGGCACTGGCCGAAGATGATTGGTCAGAAACAGGTCATTGATCAATCTGATCATTCAGTCCTGAATGAGATCCATAATAATAGTGATTGATAGGTTGGGGCTGCCTCAAATTTGGAAATGGTGTTCTGTTCTGGATCCATGCTTGGCTTTGTCTCAGAAAGGGAAGCTAGGAAAAACTGAAGAATCTTATGGATCATTGTTAGCAATCTTAATTTCTTCCAAGGGAATTTGGTTATATTTGGTCACTTGGAATGCCAGGATATTCTGTAAATTGTAGATCTGAATCTGTGAATAGACTAACCACTGGGAATGAAGTGTTCAGCCAGGCTGATATCTATATCCTAGATATTGTAAATTTTTGCCAGATATAAAACTGGTCACTGGAGAAAGTTTCCTTTGCTTTGATTTAAAACTTTTCTTTCTCTTTTAAATAGATATCCTCAAATTACAAAGATGTACAGCACTTCATACAGAGTGATTATTTGTACACTTATATTTCAAGCTATTACAAATAAGTTTGCTTCTTACTGAGTGCTCTATGAACATAGCTTTGTTCCAAAGATAGATCTGATGGAAAGGTGATTTTTTTCTTTATCATTTTATCTATCACTATTGGCAAGTTCTATTACTATAAGATAGGAAATGCACTCAAAATGTAATCTTTACAGTGGCATAAGGTGATTATTATCATAGTGTGAACCTATTAATTTGGTGAGCATTACACAAAGATTTATCTGGGAATATTTCTTTATAGAAAAGTAAGTAATTTTTGCATCTGATATTTTATAGTGATTTCCAATAATTAAATAAAGGTTAGGTGTTTGATTGACTTAAAAAAATTATTTTTAACTATTTTTTTTCTTGCAAAATAATCTTTTTTGTTAATAAAATTCATTAATTCAAAGAATTTATTCATACAACTTCTCACACTTAATCATGCTTAGTTTAATGATTGTCATCATTGCAGATGGAATTGTTGACCTGAGTTCAAATTGTGGTTGAGTCTGTATGTGTTTCATTTCACACAAATGCCTTTTTGGAAAAACATTAAACCAACTGTTCTACCACCAGGTATGGATAAATAGTAGGGAAGACTGGGTTCTTTAGCCTTGGTTAGGTAACCAGTCTAGAAGTAAAATTCTGAATTCAAACCAGTTTTACTCTACTTAAAAAATGGACTTATGTCTCATCCTGCCGATGGCCTAAGGCTTGGATAAATACACACAACTTCTCACAAAAAAATGAGATATTTGCTGGTGAAATCATCTTCAATTCATTTTTTTGCTAGATTTCAATGTTCTCAAGATCCACTTAATGCTATATCAAGATACAATTAGCTGTGGATGTTTGTAGTATGACCTTAGAACATCTGACTGAATATTTCATGACAAGATAGAAAAATTAGTTTCCTATTATTACCCAAAAGTTTTGAATGAGTGTAATATTCATTATGAATTTGCTATCTTTTTATAATCATGCAATACTCACTTAACAAACTCAGAATATATCCCTTTGAATCCTTTACCCAGAACTCAGGGTTTTATCTTACTGCATAATCAATCAGTGCTGATAAAGAAACAGAAAAAAAATAATTTATAATAGAACTTGTAAAGCTTGTAGAAGAACTAAGCTGCCGATGAAACTGCCTTATTTTGGAAATATATGCTTGCAAAAGAAGGAAAACTTGTTCCTGTTTATAAAGACTGAATTATAATTATAATGGGAGGAAATTCTGATGGTGACTTTAAACCGAAAGTTATGGTAATCAACTGCATATAAATGCAATAAAAAATATGCATGTAGAGAGAAAAAGCTTTAAAGATTAAATTAATTTGCAACAGATTCCAAAACTCTTTTCTTTTGAATATTTGAAGCAGCAAAACATGCAGGTCCTCTGAATAGTTGATAATGTGCTAAACTTCTACTGGAAAGAGTCTAAAGAAGGAAAAAATTGTTTCCAGACTACATTAAATAAATTTTTCTCAAAATGTTAAATGTTTGAATGATAAATTATTCATTTATTTTTGTATCTCTTTTATTTTTCTGATTTTTTATAAGTACAGTTGTAAAGAAGACATATACAATATATCAAAAATGAATTTTGAAAGAAAAATTTGGATTAATTATCATATTTTCCATGTGTTTTATGTTTTATGTTCGACTAATTAACTCAGCACATTATAAATATTAATTAATAGTTAATCTAGAAAATGTTGTATGTCAAATTTTGTATTTTTAGAAAATGTCATGGGGTAATCAACAAAAAATAGGGAAAACTTTTAGAATTATCCAATAATTTAATTCAAAAGTAGCACACAAAATAATTCATAATACGACAAAAGAAATATTGAATTAATGCCATTGGGTAAAATACATGAATGTTTCATCATGAATCTTGACAAAAGACTCATTGTTGGTATATCACTACAATTAAAAGAAAAAATATCACTACAATTAAAATAAAAAATAAAACCTCTACCTTCCCACCCAAGCAGATGTAACAATATGAATATATTACTCCTATTGAACATCTTGGGAGAGACAAATTATTTTAACCTTAAATATTTACCCCTACTGTCAAGATTTTATAGCCAAAAGGATGAATAAATTTTAAATAACTGACTTATTTATTAATTCATATACATTTGATTAGAAGATAATCAATTTAGGATCTGAATATACAATATTCCTTTTGTTTGTTTGTATAATACTTCTCTTTTGTTTTACTGTTTGCATAATGCTTCCCTTTTTATTCTTTGTATAATGCTCTTCTTTTTTATTTTTTTCTGCATGATTGTTATTACTTTTTATACTTTTTGATATTTTGATCTCGAGGAATCATGTATATGTGGTTAAATCCTCATTAAATACTAGTTAAATACTAGTGTATACTAATCTTGAAGATTTCACTTTGGCTTTATTGCATAAATAGAGCTTTTACATACCAACAGAATTATTCCCAAATCTTATGTGCAGTAAAATAACATAGTAATTCTAATGTAATGCCTTTGAGACACCGAAATGATCTCATACCTCAAAGATACTTATAAGGTAAACACCAATAATAAATTAGTCTGAAGGGAGGAGACTTGTGAGTTATATCTGTGTTTAAGGAATGTAAAAAGGATAATGTACATGATAGGCATTCATAAAATAGCCTAGATATTGATATATAAACTAGATGTTTAACTCTTGATATCATAAGGAGGATTTAATTAACAAATATGCTAAAGCTTTCATTTACTCTACATATCTATGCTTTGTGATTTAGCAAATGCATTGCATGTACATAGAAAATCAACCTACAAAAAATTTAATGTATCAATAGACAT
This sequence comes from Sepioteuthis lessoniana, assembly GCA_963585895.1. Classification (NCBI taxonomy): domain Eukaryota; kingdom Metazoa; phylum Mollusca; class Cephalopoda; order Myopsida; family Loliginidae; genus Sepioteuthis; species Sepioteuthis lessoniana. The sequence continues at coordinate 12,458 of CAUZXS010005534.1, read as the reverse complement.
AGTCAATATAATATCTATTTACATATTAAAGATGTTTATGTGGAAGTAACTGTAACCCTACAAAAATGGCACATTATTGCATAATTTTTAGATTAAAACAGTATATTTAAAATAATTTAACTTAGAAAATAAAGCAATTTCCAGTTCAATTTGCTATTGAATGATAATTTTTATTAGGTTTGCATTTGCGCTGATTATTTTTAATCATCCAAATTCTAGATGGCCCAGTTGGCTGGGGCATAAAATATACTGACTGCATCTCTACCAAGAGGTAAGACTCCCAGTGGATGTCCTGGAGATGACTCTAAATAAACTGATGGAGAGTCTCCAGTAATGCTGGATCTCTGGGGAATACAGAGTACCCCTTTATTGCCATTGCACCCAGGTCTACTCGGGCCCGGAATAACCCCTGATAGGGTCCTATCTATGGGTTAAATAGAGCTAAACTGTGTACTTATGCTAAACTGAATTATTTGAAATAGAGCTGTTAATATGTATAAAATAGATTTGGCATTAAATAACCAACAATGGTTGATATGCCATAAAACCACACCAAACCAAACCAAATTCTAGATATAATAGAGAGTGCTATGAAATGCTAATTAGAATCCTTCACTCCTTCCTAAATAGAAGTGTCACTATCATCATAGACCACTGTTTTAATGGTTTACAGGTTCTCTAACATAGAAATAGATGATAGATTAAGCTAAATTAAACCTAAGGCCCCTTGCCAATACTTTAGTTTTTACTACACAAGTCTGCTGTTAAACTGAGTTTTTAGTATCCATAAAATAAGAAAGAGAAGAAAAGAGAGATTGGCAACACAACTGCCTTCTGACCTTCCCAACTTAAAACACCACTCACTGTAAGGCTTTACTTCCTTCACTTATACTTATTTATCTACCTAGGATTGTAAGGGAAGAATGATATTTTTATAGTCATAAAAGAAGAAAGAAAAACAAACATGTCTACCTTCTGACCTTTCCAACTTAATAGCTTGAGCAGGCCATAATTCAAGTAAAAGTTGTGCAATCCAACATGGAAGAAAGTGAATGCACAAAATAAAAATTACTTTTATGAAATATGTTATCAAGTTTTAAATGAGTAAAATATTCTTTACAATAATTTCATGTATTTATTTATTTATTTTGTTGTACTTATGCAAAGAGCTCCCATATTTATGAGGTGAATTTTGCCTAAGTAGTTGGCAATAAGCAGCACTGTTTACAGTTACGCTTTTTTCAAGGAAATCAATTATGATGGGTCCTTTGGTGTTCCAGAAGACAACTAGCATGATCTTCTTTACTAACTGCTGTGCTTAAAACTTTTTTTTTACTGGAATGTCTTTGTGTTTCCACTCTATGCTTTTTGACTAAGACTCATCGTAGCAAACTCATGTTTAGCCAAGTTGTAAATATATTTTTACTAAAAACATGCTTCATTCTGTAAATTTCACATGGCTTGCACTTCTTAATTAGCAAAAAATTGATGACAGACCTCTGTTCAAGTTTGGAGCACTCTGTTTGATTTTGTGCCATTTTGTATTGACTCAAAATAAATATTTTTGCGAGATTAGGATGATTTTTGCTATAAACCAATTCTAAATAATGCAGAGTTTGTATCTTTGAAAAAAAAATCAGGAAAAAATTGCATTTTTTCAAAAAAAAATTCCTCTAATTTTAAGAATGACCCTTGTACTATTTAAATACATGATTGTTAAATTAATGATTGTTTGTTGTTTCTAATTAAGCCATGGAATTTCCAGTTCAGCTCATAAACTATTATTACATGTTATTACTCACCTCTGTCAAGGTTGACTACACAAGTGACTTTCTGCTGTTACTGACAAGCCATGTATTGTAGTTATTAGAAAGCAGTTTGTTCTAGTATTGTCTTATTGACTCAGAATTCTAAAAGGTATAGATCCATGCCTCTTCTTCTGGTATTAATATGAAATAAATATGAATAATGAATAAAAACAAGTCGAGCCAGAATCAGAATTTACTTTATTTCTGTTTATTGTATGTATTTACCAACACTTCTGCCTGAGTTGGATGGGGCACAAGGTCATATTTTTAAGTAGAATTTAACAGGTGTGAATCCATAGTTTTCCTTCACTTAGATGGGTTGCCATACCAAGATTAAATTGCTCAGTCCGTCCTACTATTTATCCATAGCTGAAGGGAGAATAGTTGAATTTGTAACTTTTCTTAGAGTATTAGCTCTATGTGAAATGTAAACAGCTTCATCCAGGATTTGAACTCAGGTTGCCATGTCCATTTCCAGTGATGATAACCATTAAACCATGGTTTCTGTTTATCGTATGCACACACACACACACACACACACACACACACACACACACACACACACACACACACACACACACACACAAGTCCATAAAGCTGTGAATGTACACTGATATAAAGGCAACCAGGAAGCAGATAAATATTGGTTTATCAGTGGCATTTCATATTATTTTGCTACAATACTTTTTATAGTCATTTGTACGCAGTTGTATAAAAATATGACCATCTAGACTTCAGACTCTACTAAATAATAAACTTTTGCAAATATAAGAAGAGTCTAAATGGTTAAATTTGCATGTTATCAGAAGATTTTGATAGATGAACATGATTAAAGCCTCAATGAATGTACTCAATCTTCTGTCAATCTAACATTTGTGTTATGATAATATAGACACAGTCAATGGTTCTTGGTGACTGTAACTTGCTTGCCTATGTGATCATCAAATCAAGTCTACAGTATTTTAACTTGGATATATGTGCACTGTCATTGATATTCACCTCTGTTTATTGAGAAACATATATATATATATATATATATATATATATATATATATATATATATATATACGTGTGTGTGTGTGTGTGTTTGATTTTTTGGTTTAATTACATATCAGTCTTCATGCCAAAGCCATCATTGTAGAACAGCAGTGATAGCAGGGGAGGCATAACAAGGTTCATACTTTTCATACCTTTCCTAAGGGTATTAGCCTGAAAGTAAATGTAATCGCTAAAATGGAGTTTGAACTCACTTATCTAGAGTCTGCAGTCTAGATTTTTCCATGTATATATATATATATATATATATATATATATATATATATATATATATATATATATATATATAATGTGTGTGTATGTGTGTGTGTATATGTATGTATGTATGTGTGTGTATATATATATATATATATATATATATGTTTGTATGTGTGTGTTGGTGTGTGAATGTATATATATATATATATATATATATATATATATATATATATATATATATAATGTGTGTGTATGTGTGTGTGTATATGTATGTATGTGTATCTATGTACATGTACATATGTATATATCTGTAGATATATGTTTGTGTGTGTATATATATGTATATATACATGTATGCATATGAATGTATATATATATATGTGTGTGTGTGTGTGTGTGTGTGTGTGTGTGTGTGTGTGTGTGTGTGTGTGTGTGTGTGTAAGTATATAAATATATGTGTATGTATATACATATACATGCTTGTATGTATATTTATGTATATATATATATATATATATATACATGTATGTATGTATATGTATATATGTGTATATATATATATGTATATAAATATGCATATACATGTGTAAGTATATATGTTTGTACACATATGTGTGTATATGTATGTATGTATATATATATGCGTGTATCTATGTGTGTGTATATATATATATATATATATATATATATATATATATATATATGCATGTGTGTCTGTATGTACATATATGTGTGCATGCGTATGTATGCACGAGGGTATATATTTATATATATGTGTGTGTGTGTGTGTGTGTGTAATGATGGAAAAGTTATGCATTACTTTATGAACAAGTGAGTTTCTAAGAATTTAGTGTGTATGTATACATCTTAATATATATTTAGGTATATATTTGACAATGCAAATATGTAATCATATCTTTCTGCACACATGCACATATTAAAAAATTCATTTTACAAATATATATGGAAAAAGTTTGTAAGAATAAAGGTATAAAATTTTCTGCTGATTCAAAAATTGGTTTGATTTAGAAGGTATTTTTGTGTTTATCATTATTATTGACTATAAGGGTTTAAGTTTTCTGTAATATATAATTAATCTCATACATTTGATACTATTATGAGGTGGTGTGTACCTACATTTATTCTTCATTTGGTAGACCATCTTGCTTATGTTATAGCATATTTATTATATAATTTGTTGTACACTTCCCTTGGACAAAATCAATGATATGAAGTGGTGAAAATTGACTGCATAATTTTTATATGGCTTACACCAGATCAAGATAGAGATTCATAACCTCATGAGACTAATAGTTGCCACCACAATGTAGTATATATCATATAATCAACTATTTTCGCAGTAATGCAAACAATAAATTTTGTGATGTCATGGATCGATTTCTCTGAAAACCATTTTAGTTCAAATTTTGACTCTCCATCAAATTCTAGAAGGTGTACGTGCAAAAAACCTAGAGGCAACAATATTATTTAGCGACTTCTCCAAGGCCTTTGACTCCATACACAGCGGGGAAATGGTGCAAATATTACTCTCCTATGGCCTACCCATAGAAACTGTCACAGCCATAATGATATTATCAGCTGAAACCCTGCTATATAGTCTGAAATGAGCAGATGCAGGTATAGGCCTCCATGTCAACACAGGCAAGACAAAATACATGTGCTTTAATCAAAGAGACGACATCTCCGCACTAAATGGTAGTTCTCTGAAACTGGACAAGATCACCTACCTAGGAAGCTGTGTCTCATCAACCGAAACAGACATCAACATGCAACTAGTAAAAGCATGGACAGCTATCAATTGGCTGTTGGTTATATGGAAGCCAGACCTGACTGATAAAATAAAATGCAGTTTTTTCCAAGCAGTGGTCATGTTGA
>CAUZXS010005533.1:12500-95000 GCA_963585895.1 Sepioteuthis lessoniana | reverse complement strand
CGCCAATACCAGAAATTTTCTTCTTGGTTGAGCCAAGAACTGTTCAGCATTCTCTTGTGTATAGTCTGGATTTTTTTCAGACACCTAACAAAAGTTAAATGGTATGAGTGTTCAATATTTACTTCTGTAAATCATTTTAATATGACATAATAAAAAAAATTGTGGATGTAATTAAAAGAATACTGGATGCAAGATTTTGAAAATGCCTAGGCCAAATACGTTTAAAACAGAAAAAAAAGATGAGAATATTAGTTCAACTAATATTATCTTTAAGTGTTACTTTTATCATTAAATTCTTATAGGATTGTCACCCACAACATTCTGTTACATATTACTTGAAGAGGAGATGGGTATTGCCAAGTAATTACCATTTTTTTCAAGAAATGGTATCTTGATGATATACTTACATCATGGGATAATTTGATTTTATCAGTTATTTTCTAGTTTTTTTCTCATTCACTGAATTACAATAAACATTCATTTATTTAAAACATTGACAATGCTGAAGTATTCTTCAAATCCTATTCTTTTAACATAAGTTTCTTGTGTAGTACTTTCACATAATTAATTTTTAGTTATAAAAAGAAAGAAATTTCAAGCTTTATTTTAAAACCATACTATGCAAATATTAAACATTTACCACCAAACAATTCATTTTCATATCGTTCAATAGGATTTATAAATCAACTAACCAATGAGACAGTGAAAAAGAAAAAATAGCCAAGATGAGGATATTTTACAAGAAATTCTTCTGGCAATTGAACCTCTACTTGGTATTTTGAAGTTGTTAGGCTGATCCAGAGTTCAGCCCTTGTCAGATGAAAAAACAAAATTCAGAAGAAAAGGTCGGAAATAGCTTTCCTTTATTAGGAAAAAACACAATGGCACAGGAAAAATTAGTCATGTATATATCAAACAGGTGAATCCATTATCAAAATTAAAGATACATTAAGTCCTAGATCAATACCAATCCATTATCACCATGCAGGTGTGCTACTTCTCAGACTAATTACGAATCATAAGAAAATCAAGGAGTTCAGTTGTCCAAAATATTTCTGGTTAGGTTGGTTGATTTTATGGCATGTCAACCCTTGTTGAGTTATTTAATGCAAAAGTCAGTTTTTTTTCAAGCAATTATATGATTTCAAGTAACTATTGCTATTTGGGGAGAACCCCCATGGAGTTATAGCTAATGTGCTGGACTGCAACATTGTAGAAAGTGAGTGTTCACTTTCAGTTTAATACTCTAAGGAAAGGTATGATTCCCTCTCTTCTCCCCTCCTCAGTTATGGGTTAAATAGTAACACTACTGTTCTTCTATAAGGATGGCTTTGGCATTAGATGACCCATGAAGGTGAATATGCAATTAAAACAAAGAAACCAACCAACCTATTCCATAATAATAATAATAATTTGTTTGCATTCAGTCATATAGTTTCAAGTATTCCTATCTAATACTATTTTAATACTATATAATTTGCACAGTTATATGGATTCAACTATTTGAACATAATACTAATAATTTCAAAAAAGATCTATTTGATCCATAGATGAGTATCTAATAGGTACTACTACTCTGGGGACCAGACATGACAACAAGAGGGTACTCCATACTCTCTAGAGTTTTAAAACTGGAGCCTCACCACAAGATTCAGTTTTGTAATATATCCAAGACACCTTTTTTGATGGGGTATTACTCTTCTATAGAGGATGGAGTTGATGTATTTTAAGCCCTGTCAACAGGATGGAAGAATTTCTGGTCTCAAAGTTGTTGACAGTATTTACCTAACTTCTGTCATGAGCAGAATGTGACATAAAAATTTTTTAAGCAGAATATAGCTGGTTTGAATTTAGATTTTTCCTTCTTTTAGCTCAGTTGCCATGTGAGCCTGTATTCCACATAATTTCATCAAAGAAGAAGGTAAAGAAAATGACCAGATTGCTGAGACAAAGAAATAAATGCAAACAGTTGTCCTAGATCTGTAAAATGTTTTTATTCACATCAGTTTACAGTTTGATTTCTTCAACTCTAACTTTAAAAAAATTTTTTTATGATGCTTTGATTTTTTTCAGCTAGCTTTGTTTTCTCTCAGTGTTAGAATCAGTAGCCCTCCAACCAACAATTTGGCCATTGGAATGAACACCTTGTACTCAATCTGAGAACAGGGTGCTTAACTTTTTAAGGCAATTGACTTGCTGAAAAGCAAAGCTGAAGTATATATCTAAACCACACTGGGAAAAGCTATTTCTCTGTCCACACAATAAGCCTCAATTAATAAGAAACCACAAATTAAAACTGATTAAATATATTTACTTTCTAACAATCTTTGGCAAAAAAGACATTTAAATTTTATTACCTGTTTATTTGCTCATCCCTGACAGTATAAGAAGCATATAACTGAATCCACTAATTAAGAGTTATTAAATACATTTACTTCCTATCATAATTAGAAAAAAAAAACATTTATACTTTATAACTTATTTGCTCATCACAAGACTATAGGGAGAATCAATGTGGTGTAGGAGATGACGTTAGTCTGCGACATCATAGTAACTGAGTTCAAACTTCAATCACACTATTGTGTTCACTTTCAGGGTATATACCCTTGGGAGAGGTATGAACTGCCTTATCTCTTAAGTATGGGTTTAATAATATCACTACTGCTTTTCAACAAGGATGGCTTCAGCATTAACCCACAAAAGTTGATATGTCATTAAACAAAGAAACCAGACCAAGACAGTATAAAAGCATATAACAAAATAACTGCCCTAAGCATTTCTTATAAATCATCAAATGTCTACCCTAAGGTTGGCTGTCCATGTATCCATGTTGTCACAGCCATACCATGGTTAAATTTTCCAGTCTGCCCAACTATTTTAGCAGGGAGAAGAAAATATAGATTCACGTCTTTCCCAAGGCATAATGAGAATATTAGCTCGACTAAAGTATCACAGAATAATAATATCTTATCTATGAACCTTATCAAAAGTTAAAACACTGAAAAAAGTTTGGAAAAAAAAAAGAAAAAAAGACAACAGTTTCTCCGGGTTACTCATATAATTCAAGCTTTTTGTCGGTGTTAAATGACCTGAAAAAGGTTGATACCATATTTACCACCCCCTTCGCTTGGGCAGGATATGACACAAGGTCAATTTTTAAGTGGAGTTTAACAGGTTTGAATTCACAGTTTTCCTTCTCCTAGATAAGTTGTCTCACCAAGGCTGAAGAACCTAGTCTGCCCTACTATTTACCCATAGCTGGAGGGAGAATTATTGGATTCATACCTTTCCCAAGGGTATTAGTGCTTTTGTGAAATGCAATCAGTCTCGTCCAGGATTTGAACTCGTGTTGCCGTGTCCATTTCCTACGACGATAACCATTACACTACGGGCACCAAAAAGGGTTGATACGCTGTTAAATAAACCAACCAATCGAGCTTTTTGCTTTGATAATGCTTTTCAAAACTTAAAATCTATAATGCTCAGGATTCAAGTATATTATTAGGCTATTTCTTTCAAAGTTTCTTATAAAGTGCAAAAATTATGTTTTTGCAGCCCAGTTGGCTGGGGCTATAGAATCCACTGACTGCATCTCTGCAGAGAGGCAAGAACACTCTCCCAAAGAGTGTCCTAGATATGACATTAAACCATCTGATGGCAAGGCTCCAGCCTTGGAGATTTGGGGGAATGCAGAGTACCCCTTTATTGCTATTGCTCTCAGATCCACTTTGACCTGAAGTGGTAGCACCTGATAGGGTCCTATCTATAGGTCAAATAGAACAAACTGCATGTGCAAACAAATGACTGATGTTAAATTGTGACTATCATATAGCAGTATTTGAAATCATTTAACTGTGTGCAAAAAAGAGCTCAGGCTTGTTTAAGAATGTTATCTACAAAATCTGCTTACAAATCATATATATAATATATATGTATAAACTGGATTTGACATTAAATAACCTACAAAGGCTGATATGCCATAAAACCAAACCACTGATCATAGTGGCCCAATTCAAGGCTTATCTAATTGATTAGAGATTAGTTCCTTACAACCTATCACAAGTTACTTGAAGAGGAAATGGGCCAGAAACCCTACCATTACCTCGAAAAATATCATAGAAGGGAATTATTCAGCATGGCAGCCCAATGACTTGGTAAATTATAGAATATGAAGAATCATTATTTCAGCCTTAAGCCCATTGTTATAACCACTAAACCAAACCAGTGGGAGCAGTGACATTTTTTTAAAAATCTATCTTTTAACATTCTAGTACTGATAATTAGTAATAGCTACAAGTCATGGAGTTCAAAGAAAGTGAAAGTGAAAGTAAAAAAGTACTTACCTGAAAACGGTAAAAAGCTCCATCTTCTTTGACTGAGAGTGTTTTTGAGTCTGTTATGGGAAAAATGTAACCATAGTGACAGAGAAGACTGGCTAAGTGTTGAGCTTCAGTCTCTTCCTGAATTTGCAGTTTCATCATTAGCCAAGAAATCAGATCGTTAGCTGTGAATGAGAAAGAAAAAAAAAGTTTGTGATGTAAATTAGTTGATGTGTATGTGATGTGATTGGTGCCTGGAATACTGGGGGGTATAGAAGTGATGCATGATGGGGGAAATTGGAGGAATATAAAACTGAATAAACAGCAGTGTGACTCTCTCTCTCTGTCTTCTTGTGACTTTGAAGGATTGGATCATGGTTGTTTTCATGCATGAGGATCTCCCATGGTTGAAACATCACTGTTAAGGATTGCTATTGTTTTGTTATTGATTGCTCATGATCAATAATTACTATTGCTATCATGAATGAAATGGATGACACTTTTCTAATCATCATTTACACCACAGATTTCACTAAAAGGAATTTATTCTTTTAGTAATTGAAATAAAAGAACATTTATTATTAGTCTTTTATAAACTCTTGTAAATACTGTTATGTTTGAGTTGTAGGATTCATACACATTCAAAACTTATTGATAATATAGGGTATTTTGCGATTTCTCATGAGTAAATTCTTAGAATGTTGATTGTTGACATTAGGAGAGGAGTGAACCCACTAGTTTACATCTACAACCAATATATTTTATATATAACTAAAATTTTCTCTCTCTCTCTCTATATATATATATATATATAGTCATACCCTGCCTTCCATAATTAATTGGTTCCAAAAGCCTTGAAGAAATCCCCATGGTGTAGGGACTAATGTAATTATCATGATGTCGTGCTGCAGGCACGGATATCCCTGACCCTCTCTCGCCACTTCTCCCTATCGTTCATCGCCTCTGACAGGTCTTCAAGGACCACATCCTGTATCCTCATATAGCTGCTGGATGTATGTTCGGGCTGGTCGTCCTGCTTTTGCCCGGCCATATGTGGGGTCCATAGGAGTAAATGTGCTGGACTGCAACATCATAGTGAGTGAGTTCAAATTCTAATTGCACTGCATTACACTCACATGCTTTTTGGGATGACGAAAGTACTTACAGAAGAAGAATTTAAAAAAGTCTTTGAGATACCAGATTTAGGTAAAGAATCTTAAAAAATATAGCAAGGGAAGGGAACTCCTTCTCAAGACACCAGGGAAAACAACATAAGACAATCAATAAGCATATTTATGAAAATAGAAGATAATACAAGTTAATAGTCTCAAATATAAAGAGATTTATTTACATAGATACAGGAAAGAATATCTGGAACAAAAGAGAACAGAACTTAATGAGGGAAAGGAATACTAATATATATATATATATATATATATATATATAACCAACAAGTAAAGAATACATTTATACAGACAATATCAGTTTATACAAAAAAAGGGGGTTAACTTGCAAGACTTCGAAAGATGAATTTAAAATGTAACCCAAAGTTGGTTGGACAGAGTTCAAGATATAAGAAAGTTATTTTCCTAGATGAATGATGAGATGAATTCAAGTCATTTGCAGTTGCATATGATTTTCAGATGGCTACATGATGAAAGTGTTCTAAGCTTTCATCCAGGATGGATGCTACATGATTTTCCTCCAGGGAAATAAATGGGACTTGGATATCCTTATGACTTTTCCTTGGGTGCAGACATCAGGTAGTGATTTTTGATATGGGATGATAACAATCGATGAACTCAGTGGAATATCAGAATTTGATATTTTGTTTTTTGTGTGTTGGCTATTCACCAAGTTGACAAGATTCTTTTATCTGTTTTCTTTTTTTTTTCTTTCTTTTAACATGAAAAAGGCATAATTCTTCTTTTTCTCTTCTTTCTTCTTCTTGGAGACAAGATCAACACATCTTATCCAGCTGCTTGTTGCTGGTATTCTATGCTGTGGACTTAAAATTCACAGGAATATCTTGTTGGTCCATGTTTGATTTACGTGGATGTATGGTTTGCCATGGCTGCTGATGCCAAACATCGCATGTACTCCTCTGGGTCAGGTTGCTATGTCTGTCAACCTCAGGGAAACGACCGGAAAAGATCCAGACAGTATTGACTACACAACTCACTGTTGGCAGAGTTTGAAATCAGGAGAATAGAGGAAATATATTTCAGCTCAATATTGAATATTGACTAAAGACTTTTTTTTTTACTCATAAACTGAAAGATGGAAAATTTTTAAAAATGCATATTTGCTCGCAGGTACTTTTTCTTTCATACATGCTTGTAAAATCTGAAGCTTAGGTTCTAATATTGATACTAAATCACAACTGTTATGTTCACTTTCAAACTAATACCCTTAAGAAAGATATGAACCCTTTTATCTCCCACTGCTCTTTTACAAGAATGGCTTTGGCATTAAGTAACCCATGAAGGTTGATATTCTATAAAACAAAGAAACTAAACACATGACCTGTTTTTTGATGTAAACTGAATGTAGAGCCTTAAAATCTGAACAAAAGCAGTAAAACTAGAATAAATAACTCATGAGAGAATATAATTCTAAGTAAACCTTAAAGAAAACAAAAAACACATTTTAATCATATAGCCACAAGGCAAAATGGAAGAACTAAATAATGGCCTACATTTGTTTACAATTGTTTAATGTAAATGTTCTAGTGTACTGTATATGTGTTTTTCATTGTTTTTCAAATTCATTTTATCTTCTTTTATGTATTTTGCTTATCTTAAATATATTTTCAAGGAAAAAATTATTGAGTTCATGTTCTTTTATTATGAAATAGGTGACATTTTGGTGTTAGGTGAATTGAAATTTTGTCTTGAAAAGTGATAGAAAGTCAAATGTGACATAGGCCAAAATGATGTATTAGAGTATTACCGTAAATAACTGTAATCCAGGACAACATAGATTTTTATTAGAGCAATACACTTAAAATGGTCTTATAGAATAAATGAATTTCCAGTCCATTTCAAAACAGATAATTATATAGGGCCGGCGCTTGGACATTGAACATTATTTTTTTTAATTATCCAAGTTCCCAATATAATAAAGATAACTTGAAGACTAGTTAAACTTATTTTGCTACCTCCTAAATAGAAGCATTAATATAGTCATAAATCAATGCTATAATAGGAACCCAACGAGTTCACTGGTCATCTAGTAACAGCTCAAATTGTTAACTTTATCCATCAGTTTTAAAAGTGTAAAAGCTAAAAGTAATTTCGAAAAACATGCTTGTAGATAATCAACAGGTGCCTGTGGTGTAATGGTTATCGTCGTAGGAAATGGACACGACGACATGAGTTCAAATCCTGGATGTGACTGATTGCATTTCACATAACACAAATATCCTTGGGAAAGGTATGAATCCAAATATTCTCCCTCCAGCTATGGGTAAATAGTAGGGCAGACTGGATTCTTCAGCCTTGGTGAGGCAACTAGTCTAGGAGAAGGAAAAATCTGAATTCAAACTTGTTAAACTTCACTTAAAAATTGACCTTGTGTCATATCCTGCCCGAGCAGAGGGGTTGGTAAATATGGATAATCAACATTTGTGACTGAATTTGTTGATATTTCATGAGTGGAAGTGACTCTTGTAATTTATTCAGAGGAATACAAAAATGTAAAAAGAAAAACACATAAATGAACAGAATAAAATGGATCAAAGAGTACAAAAAGATAATGGATAGAATTGCAAAGCATTAATTTAATTAATATGAAATGGAAAGAGGTAAGGGGTTAAACAATGAAAATGAGTAGAACTGTATGAGAATAGAATTTTCATTAGTTACCATTTACTTTAATAACCAGAAGAAAGATTAAAAAGACAAACATCAAGTGATTAGATGCTTTGATGAGGAATCAAAGTTTAAAATAATTTAACTCATTCTAATATTGAAAAGAAAAAGAATATTCCAAGAACTTAGTTTGGTTGTAGGAGCACAAATCAGGTAGTGTATTTTGGGCAGGAATAACCAGGCAAAGCCTATCCCTCTCCAGGTCTGATTTGAATTCAGAATTTTCCTTTTTTTAGATTGATTGCTATACCAAAGTTAAAGAGCCCAGTCTTAACAACTATTCACCCATAGCTGGAAGGGGAATAGTTGGATTCATACTTTTCCCAGGAGTACTAGCACTATGTAAAATGTAAACAACCTCATTCGGAATTTGAACTCTCTCAGTCAAATCCAGTTCCTACAATGACAAACTTAATGCCACAAGCACCTCCATACTATATCATATTTACTTAAATCCTATTCCTTGGATTTATAAATAAGAGAAGTACTTTATAACAAGCATTTAACAGCTATCTCCTTTAAGAAATTATGATGATCAGGGTGAGTGTGTGGGTCTCATATGCTAAGTTTCAAATTAAACTGGAATTTGCTTTATTCTCTAAAATACTCAAAAGTTAATGCACTGACAAAAATTTGACTTATTTTTGGTGTTATAGTAACGTACATACAAACATAACGATTTTTATAGATTAATAGGTAATATATATAAAAGAATGAAAAGTGACCTCCTATCATCTCTAAAAATATTAGGTTGTTCAGAAAGTAATGTTTTATTTTTAGACAGAATAGAAAACCCTTAAAAATCTGTTGTAAATGTTCAATTTAATTGTTAAGAACAATCATCCATACAAGCAGTGACAAATCCTATTACAGAACTATTTTTCAAAAAATCCTTGTTTAAACAAACTAGAATTATGAATTAAAAAAACAAACTTAAAATCAATATTTAAACCAAAGCTCTACTTTGATAAGGTCTTAGTGATCAGCCAGTGGAATATAATAGGTTTTCTCTATTATAAACTCTTAGAATAAGGCAAGATAACGGCAGCAGATTTTTATAGTAAGGAATGAATACAAAGTGAAGATTTACATACATACACACACAAAAAAGGAACTTCTTTAGTTTGCTGAAAGCTTATCATTCTTCAGAATGGGAGGATTGACCTAATTATCTATTCACTAGATTTAACACTTTTAAAAATTCATTTAATCAGATTATTGGAATACTTAGTAGCAAGATCTGTAAAAGTAAAGAAGAGATACAGAATTATTAGAATTCTTTTTAAACTGAATCTATTCTTCATGAATTGGATATTTGTATTTAACCAAGTCATCCGCCACAGGAAGCATGTGACACAAGATCAATTTTTCATTGGAGTAGTGTTGGATTGAATTCAGTTTTCCTTCTCCTAGATTGAACTCTTTTTGCTATGGCAATCAATCCGCCCTACTATTTACCCATAGTTGAGGAAGAAGAGATGGATTAATGCATTTCTCAAGAGCATTAAAGCTGACTGAAATGCAAATAGCTTCATCCAGAATTTGAACTCTTACTGCCATGTCCATTTCCTAAGATGATAACCACTATGCTAAGTATGTTTCCTAAAATATATTAGATATTTTTAGCAACATTTTTACTGATCCATTCTTTAGGCTTCTTCAGATGTACAATTCAGAAGAAAAAAGGAAACCATCCTTCTTTCCTTATAGATTGTACATCCGATGTATCTAATATACCAACCAGCCATTCTCTTAAAGTCAAATATGAGGAATATAAAGTCATAGACAAAAGGAAGATAGAAAATTTTAATATGGCGGTCTGTATTAGGAGTGAGAAGGTTACACATTAATCTCTCTGGAATGAGGTCCAGAAAATTGAAAGGGAACATCACCGAGAGTTAAAAAAAAGTACACCTAACTAGCCTGGTGTATTAGCTGGCTAGTATGAATTTCAACACTGTAATTACCTTTGCATAGTAAAGGTGTTGGGGAAATCCCTCCATGTATACTTTAGAATCACTGGTACATATGAACTGATACAAAATAGATAATATTTTAATTTAAAAGGGAAATGGCTGACATTTTTTTATCTAATTATTTCTTAACTATTGGTGTGGTTTTAGAAAATAGATTTTAACCAAGTGTTAATCATCAGTTGAAAAATATTTATATTTTAACCTCTTATAAGCATCAAACAATTGTGGTTTGGAGTGTACCAGTAATTGTCATAGGAAATGGATATGGCAACCATAATTCAAATCCTGAATGAGCCTATTACATTTCATGCAGTGCTACCAGCTATAGATAAATAGTAGGGAAAACTGGGCTCTTTGACCTTAGTATGGTAACCAGTCGAGGAGAAGGAAACTGAATTCAAACCAGTTGTACCCTGCTTAAAAATTAACTGCATTGCATCCTGCTCATGGCGGAGGGTTTGGGTAAATTCACGCAATCATCAATTTATTAATACTCTTACTGTATCCTGCTCATGGCAGAGAGGTTGGGTAAATTCATACAATCATCAATTTATTAATACTCTTACTGCATCTCACTTTCTGTAAGTGAGTTGGTCAGATCTACTACTTAATATTTCACAAAACTGTCAGAGATTGACAGAATATAACAACTGATCAAATAGACTGTAAGTAAGAGGTAGACTGGAAAAGTGGACAGTTTTGAGGCTACTTAGAGGGGAGCCAGTATTTTCTGATAGCTACTAACAGAGGTCAATGTTCTTGACCAGAGTGCAGGCTAATTCAATGTAGCTGAATTGTGATTGTCTATTTAGAGATTAAAAGTCAATGCTAACCGTTGATATTTTCTTTGTCATTATTAGTTATGTTTAATGATTAGAACAGTGGACTCGAGTCTGAGATACTAAAAAAATTGGAAAAACCTTAAGTAGTCTCAAAGAAAAAAAAAGAATAGTTTATAAAAAGCAACAGGGGTTATGTATAGTTTCATTAAGATTGGTGAGGTAGCATCAAATATCATAGGTAATCTGAAAAAAAGGAATAATTACTAGCTTTATAAAAGGTAATAAAAAGGTCTGATCTATATCGATCACAGTGAATATTATTACATTGTAAGTTGTCCAAGTGATATTAGCAAATATCATGAACTGATCAGTCTACTTCTGTTTTCATTTCTATTTTTAATGAATAATCCAAAATGGCTTTTTGTATCTTCTAGATATGTCTCTTTCTGCTTGGTTTGGTTGCAGACTCAATAATTCAGCACCAGAATATTGGTAATGTGATATACAACTACAGCACTCATCGAAAGAGATTTGACATGCAGGAGATATCTTTAGAAGGGCAAAGGTCAAATAAATATAGCCTATATAGCTCAATAAACCTGAAAACAAGTCCAAAAGAAGTATTTTATCACGAAAGAGAGTGAAATATTAGAATGGGATAGAAGGAGAAGAGGAGAAAACGGGGAAAAATAGAGAAAAGGATAAAAAGGAAAAAGAAAAGATATAAAGAATAAAAATGAAGATAAAAGAGTAAAAAAAAAAGAAGGGAGAAGAGAAAAAATAAAAGGGAAAAAAATGAAAAAAAAGAATAAAAATAGAGAAGGAAAAAAAGAAAATATAAAAGAGAAAAGAATATTGTAGGAGGAAGAAAGAAAAGAAGGAGAAAAAGAAAGAGAAGTGGGGGGGGAGATTAAGAAGTAGGTGGTGAAAGTGAGATAACTAAAAAGAAGAGGAAGGGATTAGGAGGATCATCATAAACAATCTACATGACAGTCATATGAAAAATAGAATATAGTTAACAGGGATAAAAAGAATAGAAGAGTAAAAAGAAGAAAATCATGAGAAAGTAGAAAAGAAAGAAATATGGAGTGAAAAAAGCAAAAGAGAATGAGGAGAAAAACGGAAACAGAGGAGGAAAATCTAAGAGTGAATAAATCAGTAGAATATGCAGTACCCATAAAAAATTATGAGAATTATTTACATATGGATTAATACTTCTAACTAAGATCTGAGCATCTGTGTGCTCTGCTTAGGCCCAAATTGTTGCCCCTGGTGATTTGTCTAAGATCAAAGTATAATATCTGTACTCTGCTTAACATAATATGGGGGGGAGTAAAAAATGTTTACGCTTCTATGCGAGTACCTTTATTAAAAAAGCAAAACTGATATTATAGAGACCATTTGGGGATGATTACAATAATGTGTTGATAGTCATGGTGAATAGTTGGAAACTTTGAAATCTTAACACCATAAAGGTATTCCTATAGAAGTGCTCATTTTTTTTTTTTTGAATCAACAAAAAAGAGCAAATATATTAAAAGATTTTTAAGATGAGACAGAAGCTGCATCTGCATGGATCTAGTATTTCCACATTGTAACATTGCATGGTGGTATTATAAGATATTGCTGGGATGTACTTTTTTAGTGGTGATGATATTTCAACCAAGAAATTATGTCTTAATCCAGGGTCATCATCCGTTGATGGTTTTGTTAGAGGCACTGATGTTGCTTTTGTCGTGATTGTTGAGTGAATTTATTTGAACTTTATATACAGGATGACAGAAAAGTAATTACCCGTTTTAAAATACTTATAATTTCATTTCTTGTAAAAATTATAGTAAAATTTTGAATTATAAGAATTTTAAAATAGGGAATTACTTTTTAATATATATCATGGTAATCCTGAAAGCAACATACTACAAAAGAGTAGCCTCTTACCACTCATCTAAAAAACCATTCAAGTAAGATGAATAAGACTTATGGGACACTGCTGGCGAAGCAAGGATGAATTCATAAGCAACGTTCTTCAGTAGACTCCCCAGTGTTGGCTGAGCAGCAAGAGCTTACTTACACCAGTTCTCTGTGGACTAATTTGAAGGACCTGCAAGGGTAGAGTAGAGAGAGAGAGAGAATCTCTGTGGCTAAATTATGGCCTCAAAGTAAGCAAGTTTGAAATCCAGTCATGCTATTAATATGAACTCTCTAGTTATGGATTAGATAGTATCACTACAGTTATGTGAGGATGACTTTGGCATTAAATACTGAAACCTATGATTGTGTTCATATAGAGAGAAAAATATTTGTAGGTGTGAGTACAAACTAAATAAGTACTATATATATATATATATATATATATATATATATATATATATATATATATATATATATATATATATATATATATATATATATATATATATATATATATATATATATATATACCCATTGGCATAGTAGGTAGAGAGTTCAGCAATGATCCAGGAGACTGGGGTTCAGTCCCAGGTCAAGTCATACCAAAGACTCAAAATAATGGTACTTGATGCTTCCTTGCTTAACACTCAGCATCATAAGGGTTAAGTGGAGAAATCCAGAGAAAGGAGTAGAGCCCCCCACACACACCTCAGTGTTGTAGCTATTGAAAAGGGAGCCTTTTGGGTCGCACTTGACTACGGTCAGCCAATTAAATATATCTGTAAGTCATGATCAGAAGACATTTGAATCACCTGACCATCAGGAAACTAAAGTATTACCACTATCATCAGGTAACAATGGTTGATTATACTCTATAACCAAGAATGTTTAAAAAGTAACTTGCAGCTTAAGTATAATAGCTATCAAGCTAAACTAGCAGATTATTACTAGTGAGTACGTTCTTTACTGAGTGTCCCACATTTCTGACCTTGAGCTACAACTAAGCTAAGGTTGATAAATAAGTTTTTTTTTTTTTTTCGTTGCATTAAATAATGAACCATGGCAATTCAGGTTACACCATTTTTTTAAATTTTCATTTTTTGAAAGTTATTTTAATTAAGTTTTAAGAGGAGGGTTCCGGTGTCAGATATCAGATTGTAGAGTTCCCTTTCAAATACCACCCTCTCTCCACACACATGCCTCATACAATTGTTCTGAGATATTCGATTTCTTATTTCACACCTGCTTTAACGTATGGTGAGGGAGAACACATGGGTGAGATTGCATTTTTCAAACGGAATACTAGAATCTCACAGTAGAAAGAAAATGACAATCTGTTTTTGCATGAATATATATCACAAATTAAACCCCCATATCATAAATGAAATAACTTTTTGAATCATGTTTATTTTTAATAATCTGACTCAGCTTTGCTAAATTTTGAAGAAAAACAAAGATTTAGAATGCTTATTCTCTTTTTTTTTTCTAAACTCCATTTTTTGTATCAATTAGAGTATTCAGACTACTGTATTCAGCTTTTTTGTTATATTTCACAATGTTTTAGCCTTCTTCAAATGATTCATATCAAACTCGGGAGCCTACACAAAACTTCAAATCAAACCCCTCATCTAATCTACGAGGAGTAGAATGTTCTAATCCTGTTAAACATAACCGGGTTCAAGTGTTAAACTATAGTAAATATTCTTTGTGATTTACCAGTAGTCAAGATTGAACCTGCAACCTTGAGGTGATTTCACTTAAAAGTACTTTAACCAAAAGTCTATCTCTGATGTCCCATGTGTCCTGCTGAACAATTTAGAGTGAATTTTTGGAACTTATAAATGTCTTTTTCAACCTACAAGATGCTACTTATAACTATTAAGTTACAGGAGAGTGTAAGCACTGGACTGTGGAATCGTAGTAAGCGAGTTTGGACTCCCATCGCGCTATTACATTCACTTTCAGACAAATACCCTTGGGAAAGGTATGAACCCCCTTATCCTCCCAGCTATGGGTTAAATAGTACCACTACTGTTCTTCTAGAAGGATGGCTTTGGCATTAAATAATCCAAGAAGGTTGATATGCCATAAAACACCCAAAACCAAGTTAAACCTATAAAGTTACAGAAATGTTTAAACTAAACATTTTCAGAAAAATGAAATTGTAATTCACTTTTGGAGGCAGCTAGAAGTATCTACTTCCAAGCCTAAAATTGAAAACAAATTACAAATTGACTAAAATAGGCCAGAAGTGAATCCAGCTTGAGAAAGTGAGATATTTCAGACAACTTTTTCTTAACCAATTAAATGTTCCTTCTAAAATTTTAAAACCACTTTCTGGGGTCCATACACATGGACAAAGGTTTGGTTTGGCTATTTGGTGTAGAAGTCACTGCTCTAACGTGCAGAATAAACAACAATAATAGCAACACTTACCAGCTCAGTAGCCCCAGCAGACTCATAGCTATTGAGCTTTATGAAAGAATACCAACATTTGGTTTGATGGCATATCAACCATCGATGGTTATTCAATGCCAAATCCTGTTTATACATGTTATATATGATTTTAAGTGAATATTTCACAGGTAAGATTTTTAAACGAGCCAGAGCTCATTTGTTTGCACACAGTTAAATGGTTTCAAGTATTGCTATCTAATACTAATAATATTATTCAATATTATTCATTGGTTAGAGTGGATCTAGGAGTAACGACAATGAAGGGATATTTCACATTACCCAAAGCTCCAAGACTAGAACCTGACCATCAGATGGTTTAATATCATATCCAGGTCACTCATTGGGAAGGGGGTCTTACCCCTCTGTAGAGATGCAGTTGGCATATTCTACAGCTCCAACTGACTGGGTTATACGTGGACAAAAAAAGAAAATAAATTAAGTCGGTGACCCTCAACTGTTAAAGGAACAGGAGTCATTCAAATCTGTATGATTTTATTATCTAACCCACAATTGAACTCGTCTTCACATCTTATGATATAGGTACTAACAATTTTTTTAGAAATAGGTACTAACAATTTTTCACTCTTTTCTGTTCAAACAAATTAAAAAAATAATTAGTTATTATTTAATGTTAAATTTTAGTTTTATTTGAAAGATAGTAACATCATAATTATCAGTATTAAAAGCAAAATTGCATTGTATTTCTGATTAATTTTGAATCCATTTTAGAGATTTAAATTCATGAAAAGATAACAACCTTACCCAACTCAAGGTTACATAATTAAAAAGTGTAATTCAAAACTTAAAACACTTAAAAACTTTTTTGAATGATATTAGAAACTAGAAACATTAATAAACCAAATATGTAAAAATAATGGTTACATTTTGATAACTATATTACTTAATATTGTCTTTAAATTCAAGAGTATGTAAAATTAATGACAGGCATTTTCGTCTGTGACTTACTACTCAGCTATTCAGATGCGATTAAGTTAGCTACCAAAAATTATGAATTATGGAAGGCTGGAACTGCCAGCCACCAAAAAAAAACAAAAAAAACAAAACAAAAGAAACCAAAAAAAAAAAAAAAAAAAAAAAAATCTTTTTAAGTATGGAAAATCATATTAGGAATAGTTTATTTTTTAATCTTGAAAAAGGAAAATAAGCACATTAACATGGTTTTTGAATGTACAATTAAGAAAACTAAATGAAATAATTATTCTTAACTCATTATCAGAATAGCAAAATAATAATACTTTTTGATTGCCTTTTTATTTTTTAATGTTTTACTTGGTAATAATCTACAAATCTTTATTGCCCCTAAAATATTAATTTTTACCCTTTTTTAAAACTTTTCTATTTCTATAACAAAATTTTGTAATTTTTTCCTTTCATTTTTATTTAAATATTCAACCCGAGTACTAGGGACAAAACTGGAATTGCAAAACAAATGATTGTTACTGTAGGTTTCCATACTTTTTCCATGCAACATTTTCTGTATCTTAAAAAAAAAATAAATGAAAACATTTAAATATTTTTTGAAGAAAAAAAAAAAAGCTTCTAGGTTTTTTTTGCTTTAAAATTTATATTTTTCAATCCGTAAAAATATTCCTTATTTAATAATATACATAGATTTAGCCTGCAATTAGAGAAAAGCTACTTAAACTCTAATGCAAATTTAAAGTCCCCACCTTTTTAAGTGAATAAATATCAATATAGAATTATTTCCCTAATGATTTAAAAGAAAATATTTTCTATTAAATCATAGTATTAAAAGCTCTCAAAACAGTTTAAATATATTTTTAAAAATTCAATGTTCACATTTAGGGTACTATTTTCTTCCAACAGCTCCCAATTTAATTTTTTTCCTTATTCCATGCACACCTTCAAACTTTTGTCCTTTTATTATAAACAGAAAGTATGTACCATATCAGATATTCCTATATGCAACATCATATACCCCTACTGATAAAATCAGGGCCCCAAACATGAGGGAGGCATAAATTAAGTGACCTGAAAATAATCTGAATGTTTTCTGATAAAATAACTGATACATTAATTAATAAATGAACACTAAAAATTTCATTATAATAGGATAATTCCCTGACTTTTGGTTATTTTATTTATTTATTTTTAATCAGGGGGTAGTGATTTTTTTACAGTATGAAAGGTCTATAGCAGTCATGTTACTCATGCCTACGATGATACAAATTGGTTCATGTTACTATATCAATGAACCGGCTCATTGGCCTAATGGCCTGTGAGATCTGGGTTCAATCCCAGGTCAATTCATACAAAAGACTTTAAAAATGGTACCTGATACCTCCTTGCTTAACACTCAGCAATATAAGATATGTATCAAGGGTAAAGTGGAGCAATCCAGGGAAAGAAGTAGCCCCCTCCCCTACACCTCTGTGTAGTAACTATTGAAAAAGGAGCCTTCTAGTTACCCTCGAGTACACTATATCAATGATCAACAATTGATTTTAATGGCATATCAACCCATCTATTTTAAGGAATTGTGTTCATTGTACATTCATATTTTCATCTTGTATGTAGTTGATTCAAGAGGTGTTTTTTTTTTTCACATGGTGATATAAAATACAAATAATTTTCTAACAGAGCTATTTGACTCATAGATGAGACCCTAAAAGATACTCCAAATCAAATTGGTCAGGGGAGTAATGGCAATGAAGAGGTACTCCACACCTCTCTCCAGGTCAGAAGAAGATGCAGTTTAGTGTCATACCTCAGATATTCCTTTTAGTGGGTGCCTTTCAATGTTACTCTATTACAAATGCATAACATACCAAGTTGTCAAATAACTAAGAACACAAGAGATATGCAAAGATTTTATAATGGACTCTTTTCACTCATTCTTCCAACAAGTTTATTATGTGTACACAATGTATGGAAATAATCAAAATGTAAGATTTGTAGTTTAACTATTATCTCTTCCTTATTCTTTTCATGTTATGAGTAGAATTGTCAATTTTCAACTTATTTTAGCTTATCCTTTTCTTTTTTTTTCATTGACTGCTGCTGGGAAAGGAAGAAATTACAGTTGATTAAAACAAACATACTTGAAAAGTTAATGTTAAGTTTTCTACAAAGTCTTAATTATGATGACACTGATCAAAAAACATTCAATGAATTTGTATCTTGTCATTCTGAAAATAAAAAAGAAATGTACAAGCCAAGAAGAACCCAAAATTTTTGCTTTAACTTTTTTTTCCCTCTAAATCTTCAAAGTCTATCATCTTTTTTTTAAATACAAAAACTTATTCCTTTTGAACAGTCATAAATTTAAATAGAAAAAAATTCATATTTTGATTTTTCATTACATTCTTACCATGGACTTTTAGATTAGAAAATTAATTTATTTTCAAATAAATTAATGTGGCTCATTCATATAATTACTTACCAACATTTAACTAAAGTTTTTAATTTCAATTAAAAATCAATTTAAGCATTTATGGATATAGTAAGGATATATATAGTTTACCAGTACATCTGTGCTATTTCAAATGATGTTACTTCTAAGTTGTTAATTTTATATAAATTGCTTAGTTTTAGCATGACATTCAGTTGAACCGGAAAAAAAAATATAGTGACAGTTGCTCATATATATACAGTGTGTTTCATAAAATTAGATATTGGTGTTAATTTTATGAAACAACCTGTTCACTAACTAGACTGACTTATACACAAAGACATACAGTATATTTAAAATCTGATCAAGTGCATTGTCTTTGTGTATCTACTTACCTCTATGATAGGTCTCTCTGCCAAGAAAATCAGCATTCAAAATCATGATTTTTTTTTTCTTAACTCCAATATCTAATTTCATGAAATACCCTGTATATATAAGTTAGGGTAGCATAGACAGTCACCAAGTGCTATTGACTGTGTGATATCTATTACAAAATGTAGAATACATTTGCAATTGAGCATGTCTACACAACACTGAGATCTATGTGTACTCTATCATTAATATTGAGTAATCTTTATTCATAAATAGAGCAAACTACATTATATATAAACTGGGCTTCAAGAAGCTATTGAAAAGAGGTAGAATCAGGTTTATTGCCTGATTCCTGAGCTGTTTTTAGCACTGCTTTTGTCCACACATCTGTGTAAGAGGACCTCCACTTAAAAATTCAACCTTGTATTACATTGTGCATATAGCAGAGAGGTGAGGTAAATTCAGAGTGATTTATGCATTGATCTCACATGTAACCCAAATCTATACCAAATAAAATGGTAATAATTCAATAAAGGTGGTGAGAGAGGGTCAGGGATATCTGTGCTGATGGCGTGACATGATGATGAAGACTGACTAAGCTAATTGGACTAATTGCTCCCAATTGGACTCTGTGTTAGAGTGTAAACTACTCTTAGCTTATCAAGTACACATAACAATTCAAGTGTGCTGCATGCTTTTTTGAACAAATTCTGGAAGCAACACCCAACAAAACAGCAGATTTACGGCCACTTACCTCCAATCTCACAAACAATTCAAGTAAGACAAGTAAGACATGCTGAGCTGAACTCACTATGAAGGATGAACTCAAGAATGTCGCAAGCAATATTGAACAAGTCCTGGCGGCAACACCCCACAAAGAACCAACTATACGGCCACCTGCCTCCCATCACGAAAACTATCCAAGTTAAACGAACCAGAGAAGCAGAGATGAGCTCATAAGTGATGTACTCCTATGGACCCCCACATATGGCCGAGCAAAAGCAGGTTAACCAGCTCGAACATACATACAGCAGCTGTGTGAGGATATGGGATGTAGCCCTGAAGACCTGCCGGAGGCGATGAACGATAGGGAGAAGTGGCTAGAGAGGGTCAAGGATATCCGTGCAAGTGGCACGACATGATGATGATGATGACACATGAATACACCTGTGTAGGCTGTTTGTATGCTCTGATGATGATGGACCAATATACAATATCCACTAATAGTATAAGTCTATATAATTTTTATGTCTGATATTTCATTTTTACTTTTAAGCTGACTACATCCTTCTGTATTTAATATACTACTATTTTTGCAACTTGAAAGATATTCATAATAAAACTTGATTGTGATGAAGTTTTTCAAAGGACTCCTGGTTATTTCTTCAATCAAATAAGAATCACAGATGAACATCAAGATTCCTAACTTGATTTCAACTCTTCAAGAACACAAAAGACTTACACAATAAATTGATTAAGAATCAATAAGGATCAGACCCTACATATTCACACAAGAATATATATGCTAGGTTATATTTTGTACAGAAATTATCTATAATTTTCTCCCAAAACACTTTATACCAACATTGGTCATTATCAAGAGCAAAGTTGAGAAGTTGTTTTTAAATTCAGTGAAAATGTTTTTCAAAATTGTTATGTTAAAAATTTAAATTCATGATTTCATATGTGTAACAAACCATTATAATATATATAATATTATATATATATATATATATATATATATATATATATATATATATATATTTTTACCCTACTTTTTTGACACAAGGTCAATTTTTAAGAGGAGTAAAGCTGGTTTGAATTCAGAGTTTTCCTTTTCCTAAGCTGGTTAACTAACCAAAGCTAAAGAAACTAGTCTGTCCTAATATTTACCCATAGTTGGGTGGGAGAACAGATGGATATGTACTTTTCCCAAGGGTATTAGTGTTTTATAACCATATTGTCTCTCTCTGTAATTGGTTGTTCTTCTTACTTCCATCTTATATCAAGGTGCCTTGTTGTTCTCTCTTTTTTTCTTTACTGGGATTAATAAACAATATAACATTTATGTGTACATTTAACTTTATTCATCTTTCATGTCATTCCACATACATAACCAGTTTGTACAACAATTAGGAATTATTCACTGAACCATAGATAGAAATTTAGGACCATTCTCTTCCGTAGTTCTGAGCTAACTTATTAATTTTCAAATATTTTTCTAAACTTCTAGAATCCCTCAGTTACCTGATTGAGATCATCCAACCATAGCCAACTTCTCAAATTATTCTTAAAAGTCATTGCTCATCAATTAAACTTATCTGACATTGATAATAGTTTGAATATCTTAAAATTGTGTGTGTGGGTGTGTATAATATAGTTTGTTATATTTATAAATAAAGAGTGCCTAATATCAGTGATAGTACATATATATCTAAGTTAAGAAAGCATAGACAGTCAACAGTACTTATTAACCATCTTAATATAACAAGGCAGAAAAGCATGTTGATTTTTTAAAATTATATAAAGAGATAGATAGGTTTATAGTTTAAAAACAATGTTATTCCTCCAGTGAAACATGTCAATTAGATTTTCTATAGCCTCCTTTTTTCATGCACACATAATGAAAATTTTAGTAATATATACATAGACGCTTTGAATATGAGAGTTTTTACTTATTGGGCCAACAGCAGATAGAAGAAACTGAAATTCTAAAGTTCTACAAATATACACACCAACACACATATCAATACAGTTAGGGAGAGGATATCAGCATGAATAAAGTTACTTTTGTTTGGACTGAAAAATTTATCTGATAAATATGATAAAACTCTGCAAAAACCATTTTTATACTTTTGAATGAAAAAAAAAAATTGATGTAGTGATATTGTCTTTCTATTTTCAGCAAATGTTCGTTAGAAACAAATGTCCAGCTAAAGTTAAAAATAATTTATTGTGAAGAAATCAATAATGCAACAAGTTGGCCCACCAATATTCTAGCAAATACAAGTTGGACATCAAAATAGATTTATAATGAGACATGAAAATTAAGTGAATTTGAAGACACCAGAAACATTGTAAAGAGAAAAAGCTTGTAAAAATCACATCACTGTCTATAAGTTTAAGAAAAGTTATTATCATTTCAAGGGTTGTTCATACAACTGAACTGATTATTTTCATTGCTTTTGACAATATTTGGATCAATCCATTGTAAAATCTTCTGTGGTTTTCTCAATAACTTTTTACTGAGAGAGAGACTTTATTTTATCTTTTTATAGACTGTATACCTGAAGTTGGTTGTAGAATCAAGTGGCTGAAAGAGTGAGATAACAACAAAATTAACAAAAATAATTTGTTTATTGGTCTAAAAGTTAAGTTATCATAAATTTGCAATGAAATCAAAGTTGATTATTAATAGTAAGACTTTTGAAGGATTTGAAGAGAAGAGAGAAAAGGCACACACACATAACAGGTGAAAATTGAATTAAGATTTTTTTTTTTTTTCCTCCTTTTTATAAATGTTCATATTCATACATCTGTGTGTATGTCCTGCTCTATGTCTGTTATAGAAGAAGAAAAAAAATGGTGGCTGTGGTGAATAATTGCACAAAGCATTCAGCTGCATAAAACAAAACAACCAAGTATTTACAAGAAAAAATTTTGAAGAGGAGGAAATATTGGAGATAATGAGACTTAAAAGTTTTAAGAATAAAAGAAAATGGAAGAGATCAAGAAGGAATAATATATAGGGAAGAACAAGCAAGTCAAGGATGATGATGAAAGAAAAAAAAACAACAAAGAAAAAGTACAAAGGGAAGAATAGGAAAGAGAAAAGAAAGAAAAGGAAAGAGAAAAAAAGAAAACAAAACAGAGAAAAGAAAGAAAAGGAAACAGAGAGAAGAAAGAAAAGGAAACAGAAGAAAAAAGGGAAACAAACAGAAGAAAGAAGGAAGCAAAGGAAATGAGACCAAGAGAAATC
Source organism: Sepioteuthis lessoniana (assembly GCA_963585895.1). Classification (NCBI taxonomy): domain Eukaryota; kingdom Metazoa; phylum Mollusca; class Cephalopoda; order Myopsida; family Loliginidae; genus Sepioteuthis; species Sepioteuthis lessoniana. The sequence goes on along the minus strand of CAUZXS010005533.1, from coordinate 71,959 downwards.
CAAAAAGAAAAAGTTTGAAAAAATTTACTAAAAAAACAAAATAAAATAAAACAAAAAAAACAAAAAACAAACCCAGACTGGTATCTTCATCTTGCTTGTTATTATAGCAACCTTTTGGCAGTTGTAAATTCAGGCTTTCTTCAGGTATCTATTGTAGCCAGTAACCATCAAGGAAATTTGAACTGAAACATTTATTCAATTTATGGAAGTAGATTGTTCTCATTTTGATGTTCATGTTTTGAGAATATAACCAACCTGAGTTCAAACCCTAGATGAGGCAGTTTGTGTTTCATTTTCTGCTAATGCCTTTGAGAAAGGCAGGAATCCATAGTTATAGGTAGGACAGACTGGTTTCTTTAAGCCTTGGTTAGGCAACCAGTCTCAAAGAAAAGTTTGAATTCAAATAAGCTTTACTCCACTTAAAAATTGACTTGCCGATTGCAGAGGGGTTCTTCCTTAAGATGTTGCTTGTCTCTTCTGAACTTATATAACTTATCATGTACTGCCTAATCTAGTGATTGAATCAATGGAAGAAACAAAAGGCATCTCAAAGATGAATTACCTGATATGAGATATTCTGAGCAATTGACAGCAGAATGAGAACAATTCTACTCTGTGGATTGAATAAAGAGTTTAGTTTATAACTCCAAGGTTACAAATTATAACAGACACCTCTATCAGAGGGTACAACAGTCAAAATATTAATTTGACTATAAGAACAACCAAGATGAGGACACCAGTCTGAGTAGATCAGTGAATAATAATGATAATACTCCATCTCAGAGATTCAAGGGGAATAAACAACAAAAAATGATAGCAGTAAAAAAAAAGTATCTGAAAGAAAACAATAAAAAGAAAAAAAAAAGATTTTTTTTTTACCTAATAAAAAAAAGGAATAACATTATTTTCTTTACCTGTGAAAGCTTTTGGTATAGGTTTGAGGCGATGCTTCTGTGTACGAACTTGGATACCACAGTTAGGGTCACTCATTTGCTTGATTAGTTTCTCCATCTGAATTGAAAGAAAAAGAAGAAATATTATTTTTTGTCAAAACAACAAGCATAAATGAATAGAGCACATATTTAGACAAGTAAATGCAGCCAAATATTAAAAAAAGGATTCCTTTTATATAACAAATACTTATTTTTTTAACATTATCTCTTTCTTTGTCAATGTATTTAACCCAATGCTTTTTTTATTATACACAGAGATCAAACACAGTGAAAATTTAGATCAAAATTTCTGTCAGTCTTACTGATCCACCTTCATATAACAGGAGTCAGGTATTACTTTTTGCTATTACCCCAACATGACTATACTCAGGGATGCCATTACCTAGAAACTTTGGAAAGCATTTTGCCTGGAAGCACAAGAAAATTTTGTTTAATTGCATATCAACCTTCATGGTTTATTTAAAGACATGTAGAAAAACTACAATGGTACTATTTAACCCATAACTGGGAGGATCAGTGTGACTGGAGTTCAAACTGGCTTAATACAAGAGGGGGTGTCCTCATGGTATAATAGTTAAAGCACTGGACTGTGGAATTGTAGTAAGTGAGTTCAAACTCCAGTCACGTTATTACATTCACTTTCAGGCAAATACCCTTGGGAAAGGTATGAACCCCTTTATCCTTCCAACTATGGGTTAAATAGTACCACTACTGTTCTTCTAGAAGGATGGATTTGGCATTAAATAACCCATGAAGGTTCATATGCCATTAAATAACAAAGGAGGCAAAGGAAGGAGGTTGCTTAATACAATGTCGCAGTCTAGCATGTTAGCCACAATACCATAGAGACTTCCCTTGAAATTGAAGTTGCTGAAAGAACAATTTTAATCTATGGTAATTTACCTCTATTACCTGACCACACAAAACTAATTTTCTCTAACTTGCAGTTCCAAAGCCTTGTTGATTATAGCAGAACAAAAACTTCTAAATCAAGAAAACATCTTGGATTATCTACAGAATGGGTGGGTAGACTGTTTTAATTCTGTTAACCATGACCAGGTACAAGTGTTAAGTTATAAGTATTCCTTGTTATTCTTAATTATAGTTGGGGGATTAAACCTTCAACCTCAAGATGATTTCTCTCAACGCAATTTCTAACCAAGCACCTTATCAACTATGCCATGTGTCCTTGCAAACACATGGCACAGTTGATAAGGTGAGGTTCTGTGTAGGCTCCTGAGTTTTACATAAAACACCTGAAGAAGGACATATCAGCCGAAATGTTGTGATTATAACAATGAAGATGAGGTCTATAGTCCAAATATTCCAAGTAATAATAATTTTCAAGCTTTATCTCAGAAATTTAGAGAAAATAATCTGACTGTCCATTTAATTATTACATGATTTTCTCAGTATTTTATAATCATCCTCAACAGTTTTTCCCAGGAAGTAAGCAAATTCAAGCTCCAGTTACACTATTACATTCACTTTTGGACTAATGCCCTTGGGAAAGGTATTAACCCCCTTAATCTCTCAGCTATGGACTAAATAGTATCATTGCTGTTCTTCTACAAGGATGATTTGGCATTAAACAAAGAAACCAAACCAACAGTTTTTCCCATGACTAACTACTGTTTTGAATTTGTCAATAGAATTCCAACATTTTTTGTTTTTGTTTAATGTTATTGAAAATTTGATAAACTAATGTTGTACATTGTAATAGAGACATCAGTCCAATTTTTAACAGTTTCACTTTTTATACAGATATCAATGTTTTATACAGATATCAATGTTTATTATTTCTGCTTTGACTCAAATCTAACCTTCACTATGCAAAACCAACTTAGTATCTGTTAAGGTCTTATCTACAAGTCAAAAGAGCTGTTTCAGATAATGTTTAAAAGGATTGTGAACTCTATTAAAGCATTGCTTTAAACATTGATATTGCAACTAAATATGAAGTGCTTACCTGTTTAAAATGATGGTAAAGATTTTTATACTGTATATAATAGTATGTATTTATCCAATCCTTCCACCACAGGTAGGATGTGACACAAGGTCAATTTTTAAGTGAAGTAAAGCTGGCTTGAGTTCTGTTCCTTCTTGAGTGGTTGCCTAACCAAGGCTAAAGAATCTAGTCTTCCCTACTATTTATCCATAACTGGAAGAAGAACAGATGGTTTCATGCCTTTCCCAATGGTATGATCACAAAGTGAAACACAAATAGCCTCATCCAGAATTTGAACTTAGGTCACTGATTCCATTTCCTACAATACTACCATGCTGGGTTAGAATCGGATTTGGAATAATCGCAATGACCAGAGAGCCCCAAAAATGAAGACACAGTTTAGTGTCATATCCAATAGGAATATTGTATATCATTTATACTTAAATAATGGTATATTCAGTCACAAATTTATATGGATTTTTTTAAAGACAGTAACTACACAAACACACAAAAGCATAATGTGACATTTTTTTATATATAAATAATGAAGGTCTTATTAACAATTCAATAGTTATTCCCTAAATCTGGCCATTCTAATAACTTCATTGAGATATTTCATAGATTGATTTCATTAATATTTCAAAGCTTAGACACCAAAGTATTGATTTAGTAGAAAGAAATCTTTGTAATCATAAATATTCGTACTGAGATTACAGGATTGTTTAATGCTTATTAATAGCAGAGGCTGGAATACATTTATTTTATATTTCTCTTATTTAAATGGTGTAAACAAAAATGTATACATTGAACTTAATAAATAATAGATAAAAGTAGATATTGAATATTACCATTTAAAATATTGATACAAATTTAACAATTTTAATGTTCCATAATTCAAGCAATTATATTGAACACTAATATTAATATTTGATAGTCAATCAATAATCTCAGAATAATCTGTTTTAATGTACAATACAGGAAAATAGCAAAATATCTATTTAATATAATTCTTATGTTTATACAGGTGATGTGTATTTTCATAGAAAACTAACAATTATGAAGAAACAAAACAAAACAACAAAAACAAAATGAACATATTTCCAAAAATACAATTCAGAATAAAATATGAACAGAAGATGTTTAAAAAAAAAATGTCCTTAGGTTGCATTTAGGTTTTGGGGAGGAACCCCCACTTAAAAATCAAAAAAACAAAAGCAAAACACTTCCAGCATAAATAGACACCACATGCTCCTTCACGTTCTCTAGTCCATTGAATTCAATCGATATATACAAAATGAAAAAAAAAAAAAAAAAAAGAAAAAGAAAAACTACATGAAAACTTAAATCGACATATTTCACTTATAAGGACAGCTTCATCAAAAATGAAATTATTTCATTATAATAAACTCTACACATGACAAGGAGAAGAGAAGTATGTTGGTTTTTATTTATAAAAAGAAAAAAAAGTAATGTTGTACACTTCCTTCCCTATGTTGTATAGACATCATTTTAATGAAATGAAATTTTATTTCTGATAAATTTATCCATCTAGTAAAACATGTCAATTTTATTTTCCATAATGTTTTCTTTTTCTCAGACTATTGAATTTTATTCTAAACCATATATATATATGTGTGTGTGTGTGTGTGATTTTTTTTTTAAACAGGAGATGGAGGCAATTTTCCAAAATACACTAATTAATAATCAATATTTCATAAACCAAAAAGCTTCAAGGTATTAAATGAAATACAACAGATTGATCATGAAGATTAATAATTGATTAGAAAAAGATGTTACTCATTGTTCTAGTTTCTTTCACACTATCATTATCATTGTTAGAGCAGATTATTACTTAAATTTATAAGAGTATAATAATGATAGAACTTCTGTTGATTAAATAAACAGACACTAAGATTGTTATGTGGGTAAATAAGAATTTGGGATGATAAGTAAAGGAAAATTTAAGAAAAAATGACAATCATAGGTTTTATAAGTATGTCAAAAAGACAAAATTTAACCATGTATAAGAGGGTGCTGAAAAGTTCTTGGCCCAACCAAGCAGAGAAATATTTTTTTATGAGTTAAAAAAATGTAAAATTCATTGAATTGCAAGATGAATATGTGAAATAGCATGTAAATTTCATACCTCTAAATCACTACCTTCTTGGTCTGTTTGAGAACTTTTCTGCAAATGATTATACAAGCAATAAAGAGCTGAGTAGGCTTCAAAAGATACATTAATGATTTCCTTAACACTGGGTAAAAAATGGTGGGAAGTTATGCATCAACCTAATAATAGCTAATGTCATAGAGGTACAGGGATAAGGATGATATCAGTCTTAGACTCATATACTATATAACATTATTGAAAAAGGAAAAAGCATTCTGTTTCTAGATTAGAGGCATACATTGAGTCCATGTTAATCCTACTAAGCATAATCACTTAAGACGTGTACCCAAGCTTAGCTTTGGCACAAACATCGCTCAACAGTCAGCAGTAAAAATACTTTCTAGCTTATTCCAGACATTTCCCTTTGTGTACAAGCTTTTCAAAAGTGGTAAAATATCAAGGTTGACACAATCTGTAACAAGTTGAAAAATTCATCGTTGAGATGATTTGAACATGTTTCTTTAATCAATCTCCTTGAATAAAGTTTTGCTGCAAGGGCTGTTTTTTTTTTCTTTTTCTTTCTGACAATATACTTAATTTGAAACACTTCTTATTGTGTCATTACACTAGACTTGCTTTTATCTTCTACAAAATGCCCACTCTGTTGGCAGAGCTTTGAATATGCTGACTGTATTCTCTGCAGAGAGGTAAAACCCCACCCCACAGGATATAACACTAAATTGTATTTAATGGTGAAGATCCAGTCTGAAGCTCTGTTGTGTGTGGAGTACCTCTTTATTGTCATTACTCCCAAGTCTCCTCTGACCTAGAGTGAACAGGTACTATCACTTCAAGTCAGAGGGGACTTGGGTCCCATTTATAGGTCAAATAAACCTGTTTGCAAATTATTTGTATTAGATAGAAATAATTGATATCATAAAACCATGTGCAATCCCCCAGCAAAAAAAATTCTACAAAAAATGTAAATATAAACATACACTGTATGCAATTCCCTTACTTCTTGGCATGAAATAAAGCCAGACAAGTGAACATGCCTTTAAAATCAGTCAATCTGCACAATGTACCAAGGTTTTCAATGTATTCACTCTTTGACAGCCCTTGTTAAGCATTTTTCTTATTTCAAGAGTTATATTGTGATATCAATCTCAGTCTATGGTGAATCTTTTATGACCCATTATTTAATAATTTTACATTCTTATGATGTAAGGCTATAACAAATATGGCTACCATCTGTTTATTCATGCATATAATGATTTTATTTTTTGCTATGTATTTTGCAATGTGTTTTAAATTATTTTATTCCATCTACAGTGAAATTAAATTTAAAATGATAACCTTTTTGGATAATAATTTGGTACACACTGTATACTTCTGCTTTAAATTCAAACTTATTTCACCTACCAGGCTATTTCTTTCTTTCTTCTCTTTCCAAAGAGATAAGGAGTCAGCTATGCAAGATAATATCATGTGTCCTCATCATTTGCATTTTTAATGTTCTCTTTAGGTGATCATTAAACTTGAGGAACATGTCATCTATATATATATTACTAAAATTTTTATATTTGTATATAAACATGTATTTACCCAACCCTGCCGGTAGGATGGGATACAAGGTCAATTTTAAAGTGGATCTAAGTTGGTTTAAATTCAGTACACCTTCTTGACTGGTTGTTTAACCAAAGTTAAAGAACCAAATCTACCATACTATTTATCTATAGCTGGGGGTAGAAGAGATGGATTCATGCCTTTCACAAGTGCAGTAGCATGAAGTGAAACCTAAACAGCCTTATCAGGATTTAAACTTGTTTTGCCAATTTCATTTCCTCAGATGATAACTGTTATGCTGAGTGCACCTCTATTGTATATATTGTCATGTGGTCTACCACTGAGAGGAGAGAAATAAGGAATTTCCCCTACCCCTCTGCATTTGAATTAATAGGCCGCCAAAGACTGACCATTAAAAGAGGAATAAGGAATGTAGGTCAACTTTGGCCAGCCTGTCGAAGAAAGTAAAGAATGTAGGTCAGGCCATCTGTACCCCGTAACCTCACCCGGGTGGAAGAGATAGTAGTCTGAACGAATCGCCTGACAGTGTGAAGGAAGAAGAAGAGGCCGAATGATTGGCCAGTATCTTAAAGCGGAAGTAGCCCCCTTTTCGTCAGTCGAAATAGGGATAAAGAATATCAGTTTTAGGACAGCAATTGGGGTGAGAAGATGTGTGGACACTGTGGCCAAGACTCCAGGTGAAGAAGCGAAATAGAGCTCTTGGACAAGAAGATGACAGACACCTTCAAGCCAAGCTATATAAAATACCGCTAGCCCGTAAAAGAGAAAATACTCTCAGAAGAAACCAGTCGTCGAAAAGCTAAGTAAACCTCAAGACTGTTTCTCCCTACACCCTTCCTAAGTACTGCAATTACATACACACTCTCTCTCTCTCTCTCTCTCTCAATTTAAAGAAGGAAGAAAGAAAAGAATAAGGAAGAAAGACATTTGTACTGATAATGTAGATGACACGTTAAATATGTGTGTCCACATGTATTAAAAACCTTGTTATATTTTATATCTCCTCGTGTTGAAATTCATTCATTGTGTTGTCTGCCTATTAAGTTGTCTTTTGCATGTTCCTGTTCAGCTTCATTCGCCTCAATTTATTCTCGCTAAATGTCCTATTCGCCTTTTAAAAATATTATATGGGAAACTGGAATTGTCAACTACGATAATTAATATTATTATATCTAAACCTAGAGGCCCATATCTTCCATTATCCTAGGGGTAGGAAGAGGTAGTGGTCTGGTGGGTGTGTGTGTAACGTGAATTTGGAAACCCCGTGCCAGCAGCGGTCAGTCTAGCCCAAATTAACCCCCACATAATCTGCCAGTTCCCCTACGCCCAAAAAGGGAATCTTTACTGGAACTTATTTTTGCGAGGGATCAAGTGCCAGGTTGCCCCGTCTTCACACGTGCGAAAAATAAACTCCCGTCTTGGGATAAATATTTTAGGCCACGTCACAATATGCATGTAACTATAAACCAGTAAAAACAGTATGTAGTAAATTTTTAATAAGAACAATTCACTGAAAATGTTTTTAGAGAGAATAAAGTAATTTTCAGTCCAATTTGAAATTGAATAATAATTTTGTAAAGTGTGTATTGGCACTGAATTTCATAATAATCAAAGATCTTGAAATCACTATGAAATACTAATTAGAATCCTTCCTGGATTGATGCTATAAAAGGGTTTTTGGATTGTCTTAGTTTTTTATAAAAACTTCTTGAAAGATAAAAAAAACAAGCTCTTGTTCAACATGTTTATATGTCCCTTAACTAAATCTCCATCACAGCTGATATGCTCAGCAAGCTAAACTAAACCAGGTCCCCTCTCGTTCATTTCAATACATTTACTGTTCACTTTATTTTGGGTTTATTTTTCCTCTCAGAGACTTAGAGTCCATAACAAAATATTTGAACAAATTCTTTAGTAGACACAGCAGATTGCTTGGAACATTTCCCAGCTCAAAAACACCAATCAGAATTGATCTAGTTAAGCAAATGACCAAATCTGTCAGCAATGTTATTAAATCAATATCACTTAACAAGTGTCACCCAAGAGGATCACATTCAACACAGCTATTAAATAACTTCATTTCATTATAATAGCCCAGATTGATTTGCTCAGTATTCCCCAAAGCTAAATAATTGAACTACAGTCAACAGATTGGGTTGGTGAGTAATAAGTGTTTATCACTAGTTCAGCCATTTGTAGTATTCACTTCAGAACATGGCCAGAATAATGAAATATAAGTCACAGAGACAAAGCAAACAATGTTTGACTTAATTATTCTGAAACACTTAGCAAAACCACCAACAGTGGAATTTATAATTTGACCAAAATTACTAACATATTTACTGTTATATGATATGTGTGTACATCTTGTAATGTGCATAATATTCCTGCTGCACATGTGCATCAGGTGAAATGCATTGTTTTGCTGCTGATTCCATTGATTTATTTAAGACAATACAAGGAACTATGACAGTGTACTTAAATCAGTTTCTAGTTTATGATACCGAGATTATTCTGTTGTGCTACAATACAACTTCTATTGATTACAAATATTTATAAAACAGATGCTTTAATAGTAATACATGAACAAATGCGAATTTTATTCTATTTTTCTAGGTAGCAAATCTATCTTTCATTGTGGGATATCAATGGTTAACATACCAGAAAAAACAACAGAACTTTAATCTCATTCACAAATTGAAACTATAATTCAATTCAAATCATGTATATAAGATGATTTTTTTTTTTATTCCTCTGAAACATGTCAGAACATATGTTGATTTCTTTTGTAGTTTGTCTTTAGAAGTAACCATCTTGAGGACATCTGAAATTCCTACCACATTTATATCAAATCAAATATACAAGAACATTAAACTATGTACAGAGATATGACAAATATAAATAGATAACTATTTATAAGAGGGTTGGCTGAAAAGTTAATATGATGATGTCAGAGCTGCAGTTGATGATTTTTTTTTTATTAATGTGATCCAAACACTGCAATACCGGTGGAAGAAATGTGTGAACAGCAACAGGGACTATGAGGAAAAATGAACCTCATTTGGTCACATTCCATGTGAGTATCTTAGTCAGCCTATGAACTTTTCAGTCAATCATCATAAGAACCTATTTTTAAGAGATTGTAAACAATTTAAGAAAATTTTATGGAAATTAAAATTTAGTGGATTTTCCATCAGCTGGTAAAACTTTACTTTTCCTGTCATCAATTTTTTTTTCTTTTAAGTATCAAATCATATTGCATAGAAAATGGGGAATATCTTGTGTAGGGTATTTTATGGACAATTTCTATTTCCTTATTTTGAAAAAAAAATTTCTTTCATTTCTAAAACAGCGTTCACCTGATGTCAGTTAAGCCAGCCCCAGACCGGTTACCATACCAAGGTTGAAGAGTCTAGTTTACTCTACTATTTACCCATAGCTGTAGGGAGTAGATAGATTCATGTATTTCCCAAGGGTATTAATGTGAAAATAAAATAAAACAAACTCATCCAGGATTTGAACTTGTGTTGCCATTACCATTTCCTACAACAATAACCTTAGGGCTATGCACCTCTATCTGAATATAAATCTATAAAGTGTGTGTATATACACACATACACATATGTTGTTCATATTTCTTTCTACAAGACTTCACTTATATAAACAGGCCCTGTTCTTTTTTATTTTTTAAAAATCTTATTTAGATTGGACAATTAAGAAAATATATTAATTGATAATTGAAAAATTATACTCAGAAGGAGCCAATGGAAAAGCCTCTGTAGAGAAAATGCAAATAGCTTTTACGAAGATTTAAGAAGGAGTGTGTCACAATACATATTAGATAAATCTTTGTTGCATTTGGAGCTGCCTAGCATCAAGTCAGTTAAAGAAGTCATGCTAACCACTGTGCATTACTGCGAGCCTCTTGAATGGGCATGTAAGTGTCAGAAGTGGACCTTGAAGCAACAAAAAGGAGGTCACTTGGTTTGATGAGTCTTGCTTTATCCTGGATAAGAAGCATGGCAGTGTACATGGGAATCATTATTGTAAGAAAGCAATAGCATCAAGATTTACAGTGAGAAAACAACAAGCCAGTAAAGGCAGTGTGATAATTTATGAAATGTTCTATTCCGAAAATCTATAATTTATGTGAAAAGTGCTTTCATGTATACCACCTACCTCAATCTCAATCAAGCAGGTGATTATGTGGGAATTAACAGTGCCTGAGAAGAAGTATTTGGAAGCTCATGAAAAGAAGCTTGCTATATATCAGGAGCTGCTGAAACAGTCTGGAAGCTAGAGATGGTGGGCTTTATGTGAGCCAATAGAAGTAGGCTTTTAAGCATTTGCTGGGCACTCAGTCAGCAGGGTCCTGACTATACCTGGTATAACAGAAACTGTTAAAAGCGGAGCCATAAGAACCATCACATTATTCATGAAAAAAGCTACTGGGTAGCTATGGATTTAGAAGACAAACTCATGGATTATCATTGTTGGGTCATTTGGATAAAAGGGCTGGATATTGAAAGACTTAAAACCTGTGATGAACCCAAGAACATTACTGATGCTCATCCTAGTTCATCTGGGAAATGTCTTTATTAATAAAAACTAAGCAAACCGCTTCATGCCAAAAATCTCCCAAAATGGCAATGAAATATTTCTGCAAGGCAAGATGTGTCACTGATGATACAACATATTAATTATACAGAAGTGACTTCAGGAACATGAAGAACTCACTATGTTGCTCTGGCCAAAAAATTCCCCAGATATCAATCTCATTGAACAATTGTAGAACATTAGGAATAGCACCACTTTCAAAAATTGTTATTTCAACAATTACCATTATGGCTCACAGAGCAAGATAAAACAGTAATCAGTTTATAAATTGGATAGCACTAGATGACATGATGAATTGTTCTAATCAGCTATTTTGTTTTATGAATTCATTCTCTTTTATAGTTTCAAAGGTAAAATTTGTCTTTAAAAAAAAATAAAGTTCCTTCTTTCAAAGCAAGAAATGATAATGACATAAGTCATCCTCATTGAACATTGTCTATTGTTCTAAAATTATCAATATAAGTATAAATTTCTGAGATGAGTTGTTAAACCATTATTTGTGATCTGTGAATGATGCAAATAGCCAAAACATAGTGAACAACTAAGATAAGAACATTAGTCAGACATGTGTGAATGATTTAAATGATTCTTGATACCAGATAGGTATTTACTTGGTTCAGCCATGTTTAGCATATAGAACACACTGAGAAGAGTGGATATGTTTGTTATGACATTTACCTGTTTGTAAAAGTTAACTTTATCATTGATATACACACAAAGGTTTACCTAATTATGGATGTCTGATGAGTGAACTTTGCTAAGCATAATGTACATTGAAATGTTTGTTTATATATCAGTTGAACTGAGGAGACAAATGCGTCTGGTAAAGAAAATATAATAAATCATTTGAAAAGAGCCAACCTATATGATTACTTCTTCAAATAATTTCATCAGTATATTTGTGTTATGCACATGCAAGCGACATAGCTTAATAGTTATTGTCATTGGAAATTGACACAGCTACCTGAGTTCAAATCCTGGACAAAGTTATTTGCATTTCCTTTCCAGCTAATGCCATTAAGTAAAGTATGAGTCTCTTTTCCTTCCAGTTATGTGTAAAAAAAAAATAGGGCATACTGGGCTCTTTAGCCTTGGTATGACAGCTAGTCAAGAAAAAGGAAAATTTTTAAATTCAAACCAGCTGTACTCCATTTAGAAAAACTGACCTTGTGTTTCATCCTGCCAATGACATAAAGAGCCAAGTAAATACATTCACAAGCTGCAACTCATAATTTTTAGGAATATAAACAGCATGCATAAACCAAATATAGAATGTATATTTGCCACAACCTTCTATGACCAGTACCAAGTTTAACTGGCTTAAGAGTACTTTGAAAGAGACAATAGAAATGATGCTAGAATAAGTGATTTTTTTCATCATCAAATTTCCCAAACTTATCAGTAATACACTGTGTGTGTGTGTGCGATGTATTCATGTGTGCACTATCAGAACACTTGGTTCTTGCTTACTGACCATCTTATTTACTGACCACTCATACTTATGACCTGTATTGCATTCCTGCCAACAAGAGATAGAAAGAGTGAAAGAAGCACCAATATGCTACTATACATAAAAATATTAACAATATGACACAAATTTATTTTTATATAGTTGTCAATGATCCAGATGACTAACAGCTGTCAACAAGTGACGAGTTTTGATACAAAACAATGGAAGATGAAAGTCCTTTGAAATATTTGTTGCTGCATGATGAACAGCTTTTTCACTGTATGTACTTTTGAAATTGTTTTTAATGCAATTTTTGTCATGATTTAGTGTATGCTCTTTTCTGATGATGGTTGGTTTTATGGCATATCAACCTTTGCTGGGTTATTCAATGCTGAATTAAGTCTTTTTTTTTTTTCAAAGTAATTATATGGTTTAAAGTGAAATATAGACAAACACTTGAATCTTGCCAGAAAGCTGAAAAAACTGAGGGACATGAAAGTGACAGTTATATCAAATGTAGTTGGTGCACTCGGAACAGTCCCCAAAAGCCTGGAAAAGAGACTGGGTGAACAAGAGATTAGAGGAAGAATAGAGACTATCCAGACAACAGCACTTTTAAGATCAGTGAGAATACTTAGAGTTCAGGAGAGATTTGCTGTCATTAAGATTTCAGTGAAAAACCAGTTAAAGTTGGTAAGAACAACTTGCATAGAGTGAAAATAATAATTTATAAATAATTATAGTGAAAGTATAATAAGTATTCTTTATAAAAAGAATTTGAACACAATTTAAAACATTCCTATTTAATACTAATAAGTTTCAAACAGATCTATTTTACCCATAGATAGGTCCCTAACATATATTACCACTGGGTCAGAGTGGACCTGGGAGTAATGGAAACAAAGGAGTCACTCCACACTCCCCAAAGCTCCAGAACTGGAGCTTCACCACTAATTGCAGTTTAGAGTAAGCTTACATAGTATCTGTATGTAAAAGCTTTGCAAAAATAAAACAATGTACTTTACTAGAATTGTATCTTTATTAGATTTGTTTGTTTCAGGCAAAAATATCATTAAGAAATTTTTAAAAAAATATTCATAAACAAATAAAAAATATAAAAACTAAGTTAGGTATATGAGAAAAAGGTTATGGTACAACACAATTATATGAAACTGTAAAGTAAAAAAAAAAAATTTAAAAAAAAGAGAGGGAGGCTTGAAACCATGGATGTTAATTTTCAAAATCAGTTCAAAATCTAATCAATTAAAGTATAAAAATGTTCTAAGAATATGATAAGTAAAGTTGGGTGACCAAAAGGCAAAACCAAAGGTGACCATTGGCGAACACTCTACTCATTAGGCCAATGGCTCGGTCCATTGGTCTTGCTGTTAGAGTGTTCGCCAAAGGCTCAGGAGACCAGGGTTCAATCCCAGGACGAGTCATACCAAAGACTCAAAATAATGGTACTTGATGCTTCCTTACTTAACACTTGGCATTATAAGGTATGGATCAAGGGTAAAGCAGAAAAATTCAGGGAAAGGAGTAGCACCCTTCCCTACGCCTCAGTGTAGTAAATATTGAAAAGGGAGCCTTCGTGTCACCCTCGATTATGGTCGCCAACAACAACTTCTAAGAATATGATAAACTAGTGGAAAACCTGACATTGCCTTGGACAAAAGACTGGAAAAATAACATTAATTGTGGCAACAATGATTATATATACAAAAACAGAACTAATTTTTCTCTCATAGCATGAGAATTGAGTAAGAATGGTGATAGTTCATGAACATTTTTTTAAATAAAAAGAGGTATCACAGATCTGAATTGTGTTTGATTGTAACAAAAGCTAATGGAAGGTATTGTTACAAAGGTGAATTCTTTCTTTTCCCTTTTCTTGCATTAGCAAGAACTATACTAGCAAAAGGCAAGGAGTGACATTGGCCTTCTAAAAGAGGAAACACCAGAAAAAAGAGCCTGTTTTAGAGACAGTATGATGGGGCAAGTAGTTGAGGTTTGACACAAAAAAAAAAGAAAGTTTAAAACCTAGGGAAGAGTGCCCTTTTGTAGTCTATTAACTGAACTTTGTTAGAATTTAGATCTGCCATTTTTTTGTGTCACATTTTCTTTTAGACTCTTTACTTGTGTGTCTATGTAGTTCATGTGTTTGCTTTATTTTTCATTTTCTGCTGCCAGCAGCCTTTGGACTGTCAAATAAAGACACAGGTTTCTTTCCTTCTTCATTTATCTGACTCCATGTTATTGCTCATTGTTACCCTTTATTTTGCCTGCCTGGTTTTTAGTTATGAATTTCAGCTGCTGCTATAGTCAATGCCTGTCTTGAAAAAATCAGTAAGCAGTGTGGCTTTAAAAGGCTGTTTCATTTCAGTAAATTTGACTATTAGGAGCTTGTTTACTATTACTATGCAGTAGATTGAAATGGTACCACTCCCTGCTTGATAATAAAAAAAAATTCTTTTTAAATAAAAAAAAAAAAAAAAATAAAAAAATCAATATCAAAATGGGAATTAATTCTATAATCTTAAAAATGAAAGGATTTTTCTGTTCTAAATAAATCTGAGTGACCACAAAACTATTTTTAAATCATTTTCTAAACAGATTTTTTTTTTTTTTTCAAGTTGTTTTTTTCCCCAAAATTGTGATAAATGATTTCAGTTGTTCCCATGGGATTAACTTGGCTAGGAGCTGGCTCACTGATGATTGTCTGTTTGGGTTTTATGGCATATTCTTTGTAGGTTATTTAATGCCAAATCCATTTTTATACAAATAAACAGTTCTATTTCAAACCATTCAATTTAGCATACAAAAACAGTGCCATTCTAAACAATTCAGTTTAGTATAAGTACACAGTTTAAATGTTGAAACAGTTCTATTTCAAACAATTCAAGTTAGCATAAGTACGCAATTTAGTTCTATTTGACCCATAGAAAGGACTTTATCAGGTGCTACCACTTCAGGCCAGAGTGGATCTGGGAGCAAAGGGCAATAAAGAGGTACTCTACATCCCACAAAGTTCTAGTATGACTGGAACCTCATCATCAGATTGTTTAGTGTCATATCCAAGACACTCGATGGGTCTTACCCCTCTGCAGAGATGCAGTTGGTGTATTCTGGGCCAGCAAATTAAAGTAGCTTAATATTAGTTTTTAAAAAATTTCATTGGCAATTAGCTTAGGTTTAAATAAAAACTCATACTAAATTAAGATTTTTAATCTACTTTCTCAGGTTAGTATTTGACCAACCCCTCACACAGTGTTAGGATGTGACACAAGGTTGGTTACCCAGCAGGAAGAAAACCTGAGAGGTGGGTGCAAAAATTGCTCAATCCTGTTGGTATTCTCCTTCAGGAACACTTCTTTCTTATGTCTCATGAGAGTCAAAATAATGACAGTAGTTTGAATAGATAGATAAAACTAAGTGAATAAAAGTATCAAATGGTTCTTTAAAATTCTTTCAATGAAATTACAGATGCTGACATTTTCAATTATACAAAAAAAATGTGTGACCAAAGTTTAGTTATTTTGTTTAATGTTATATCAACCCTTGTAGGTTATTCAATGTCAAATCCTGCTTTGTTGTGTATATATAATTTGTAAATAAGTAGATTGTAGGTGGATATTTTGGTTTTTAAACAAATTGTGAGAGAGCGATATAGAAGGTACAAGACTATTTTGTCTTAGAATCTTTGAAGTTTTCTTATTTTACACACATATCTTATGTACATATATTTTGAATATCTGACTCATAATTTTTGCTATGATTTTATTTCACTCAAGAATGATAAAATGCTTTATATGTTGACATTTTCAAATAGATCTTTCATATTATTGATGTTGAAAAAGTGCCTCTTGATGAGAGTGAAAGTTTTACATTCTATGAGAAAGGGTTTAACAGTGCAGGGTGTTTGAGATGTAATGCACAGTGGTTGTTCTTGTTTGAGTATAAATGGGTGTTTAAGTTTTGTGTGACCAATATGCAAATGAGCTAGTATTACTACTTCTCGGGATTTTTTATATCCCAACTTCCATTCTCCTAGTTTCAGCTTAATTGATAAGAGCTTATTTGTTGTGCTATTATTCTAATGTTGTTGCCATTTTTGCTTGATAGATTTTTTTATTTAGTTCTTTAGGTCTGTATATGGAACCTTGAAGTTTGGGTCAGTTTCTTTATTCATGACATATTTTGCAGCTGAATTGGCTTTGTCATTTCCAGTTATTCAAACATGACTTGGGGTCCAACCTATTACTGTCTCTTTTGATTTGGATATTGAATTCAGCTTACATTGAAGGATGACTATTAATGGGTTATCAAGTTTTGTTTGTAAACACAATTAGAACTGACAAGGAATCAGAAAATATAAATTTTCTGTTTGTTTTTATTAGATAATGTTCAGTGTCAGATCCATGGTACAAGCTTCAGTACAAGATGGAGGTTTCAAATGGGAGGCATTTCGTGACTATTTTCTTCTGACATATTGCTGCACATCTTGTATTTTTGTGTTTGGAGTCATCTGAATAAGTGGATGTGTGACTAGGATAGTTGTCATTAATTTTATTGAGTTTCTCCTGAAAGTTGAGAGGATGTGTATTTGATTTTTGAAATCTGCATAGGTCAAATATTACTTTTGAAGTTTGTATAGTCCAATGTGCAGTGATCAGGGTGATAGTGTCATGTATTGTTTCCAGTTATATTTTTAATTCTTTGATAAAGAGTTCCATTCAAAGCCCAAATGGTCTAATGGATCTTTCTTTTTATTGATAGAGGTTCCTGTGTTGTGGGTAGACAGGGTTTTATAGACAGGATTTTAGTTTTGTGTTGTATTGTAATACTAATTTTTCCCCATCTAAGCTTAGAAAAAAATTAGTGTTACAATCCTATCCATCCAAACCCATTTGCAAATACTCTTACCCTTAATAAATATGTTTGAATAAAGTAAAAATTAACATTTTCCTTCCAGACACATATTCTCTTCAATAATAAATTAAAAAGGTAAATTTTTTTCCCACCCCTTATAAATTGGAAAGCAAATTTGTTCTATGGTCATATTTGTAATTTCTTCTTTTGTAAATTTCAAGAAGGATCCAGGGTATATTGCAAGAGAGACTGCACTGGTATTTATTCTTTTGATTAGGTTTCTGCAGCAGAGTTTGGTTTCAGTAAGTTTTCTTGTTCCTCCAAAAATACTCTTTTCTTATATATCCATTTGATAGTATCTGTTTCTAATATTCCCAGGTATTTGAAGTTTTCTTTTGCTTCTAGTGTTCTGATGCTTTCCTGATTGAGCAGTTCTATTTCTTCAGTTGTTTCTTTTTCTTTTCATTATAAGCATGGCATATTTTTCAATTCCAAATTCTATTTCTCTATCTTGGCTGAAGATTGTAATTGTTTGTAGAATGGATTCTAATTCTTTCTAATTCTGGGAAAAAATCTTAATATTATCTATGTACATGAGGTGGTTTATCTTTTCTTGTGACTTTGTAAATTTATTATTATTATTGATAGCAACAATATAATTATTACATGGAAGTTATAAATATACAGAGCAATTAATGAAAAGGTACCATTTCCACCTCATTCTGTCTCTAGAGCCTGTTGCTATGGTGACACAGAGCTGGGTAGTCTCATAGAAAAAACAACCATTTCCTCAATTCCTATACAGAGCATTTCAAAGTTGATTGAAGTGATAACAATAGCTTCCTTGTTTTCACAGGGAAGTAATCAGATCTAAGAAATATTTGACAGTATGGAAATTCATAATATAAAAATTTCAGTATCTTTACCAACTTATCTAGAGTTAATTATATTTGAAACCTTTTGATCTTAGAATTATTTTACTGAGTAATTCTAACCAATTACAAATATATTATGTATTTACACAACCCTCCACAAGTGCAGAATGTGACACAAGGTCAATTTTTAAGCAAAATTTAACAGTTTTCTTTCTTCTAGAGCAGGTGTCATACCAAGGTTAAAGAGTGCAGTCTGCCCTACTATTTACTCATTCTGTTCCACATGCATCTGAAGTTAAGCATATTTGACATGTCATTTCAGAATTTTGTTTAATCCTTCACTAGAAAATTCATGATGTTATTCCTTTCTTGTTTGGGCTGAGAACTTTTTACTACAAACTTGTAGGATCTCTTATCATTAATCTCTTGTACTGGCCATGGTTTTGTATGTATTTATCTCAACTATTCCACTATGATCAAGATACAACACAAAGTCAACAAGTTTGAATTCAGTTTTCCTTTTCCAAAACTAACAGCCACACCAAGGTGAAAGAGGGAGTGTCCTCGTGGTGTAATGGTTAAAGTGATGGACTGCGGAATCGTAGTAAGCGAGTTTGTACTCCAGTCGCGCTATTACGTTTACTTTCAGGCAAATACCCTTAGGAAAGGTATGAACCCCCTTATCCTCCCAGCTATGGGTTAAATAGTACCATTGCTGTTCTTCTAGGAGAATAGCTTTGGCATTAAATAACCTACAAAGGTTGATATGCCATTAAACAAAGAAACCAAACCAAGGTGAAAGAGCCTAATCTGCCCAACTATTTACGTAGTACTGAAGGGAGAATAGTTAGATTTCCTAACAGCCTCATCCAGAATTTAAACTTGTGGTCATATTCATTTCCCATGACAATAACCATTACACCATGAACACATCCAGTATAGTATAGTCACTTTCACTTATTGGAGTGAAATCTGTGGCAAAGAAATCTCCATTACCATTATTATTCATAATTTGGAGTATCAGTGTTTCTAATGTTCTGAAATACAAAAGACACAGAGTATGCCTGATAGTGAAGATGAATTTTGATGTCTGCATACCAGGTAGGTAAGGACCTGAACCAAGTTTTCTCAAACTTTTTACTTGATGAGCCTCTTGTAACCAAATTTAATTTCCATTCACCTCCAAATAAATTAATCTAATATTAAATTACAAAACATAATTCATTGGTGTTTAATACAATCTACATGAGAAGAATCAGTAAACTATAAATGCAAACACATCTTTAATTTTTGAATTATTTTTTAATGGGAAGAATGGGTTTGGTGGGTACTGAGAAGACCATGAATATTAGATTCCAGTGAATTGAATTACCATGACCAGGCGAACACCTACAAACGACATATGAAAACACTGGACAGCTGTTTCGACCTTATTAGGTCTCATCAGCAGTGTATACCGTGATCTCCACCACTGGAGATTGAACCAGCGACCACAGACTGCAAAGCCGAAACTCTACAACAGAGCCAACAGTTCATACCGCACACAAGTGACGCCAAATTAACTAGTCATGGTAATTGCATAGCCAATTAACCTGAATGTGTTATGTCGTATGTCATGCGTAGGTGTTCACCGGATTTTCTGGTCATGGTAATTCAATTCACAATATAATTCCTCTACTTGAAAAAAAAAAAAAAAAAAAAAAAAATGCACATCAGGTTGTAGGTTTGCGAGCGAGCTGCAAATTTTCATTATCTTTGTATATAACTGTAACCCAGCAAAAACTGCTCATGATAGCAAGATTCTTATAATAGTAATACAATTAAAATGTTCTAACTCAGGAAATAAAGCAATTTACAGTCCAATTTGTAAGTGAATAGTAATAATATATATCATCACTTGAGTTGAATGTTTTACTCTGCAAGTTAATCTGTGGGATGAATATCATCATCAGTCTCATAACTTCAGATGGGGGTGGGGATTGTAAAAACACAACTGATGACTCACTGACAATCACCTACCATCTATTTCAATCCCAGTGATCTGTACTCTGCAACTTGGCAAAAGATAGGCTAGTCCATTACCAGATGTTATCTTCCCACTTGTATCTACTTCTTCATCTTCCTTCTGGCACTGTGCTTTGCAGGATGACTTTTGCTGAGTCTGATGAACTTGTTGAAATGAATATATGGAATATCATGTTTCATAGCTCTAGGTCATTACTTTCTTGGTTGGACTGAGAATTTTTCAGCAATCTCTCATACAAAGTCAAGAAGAAAAGAGAGTGAATTGGATTTCCTCATTACCAGCAAGCAGTGTATGTTTTGTTAGTGTTGTAGATGATCATCTTCTAGATTAGATTAGGATGATAATACACCTGCTACAACTAATTTAGCTAAAATATGTCACAACATAATTATCTTATCATCTAAAGCAAAATGTTTTCTATAACAGTTTCTCCAGGACATTTTTTCATAAAAGAAAATTGGGTAACATTAACAAGATGGTGACCATTTTGCAGACTTAATTTGCCCCCTTACTTTAGTCTATTTAGCAATAGAAAAGACAACTTTTAAGATGTAAAATATTCACTATTTCAGTACAATGTTTAATCTATTTATTTATTACTAAAATTCTTGTGTTTGTTCATATGTATTTACCAACCCTTTCATACAGATTAAAAAATTGACTTTGTGTCACATCTTAAGTGAAGTTTAACAGGTTTTTCCTTCTATCAGACAGGTTGCCATACCAAGGTTAAAGAGCTCAGTCTGCCTTACTATTTACTCATAGATGGAGGGAAAATAATAGGATGGATAACTTTCCCAAGGGTATGAGTGCTACGTGAAATGCAAACAGTCTCATCCAGGATTTGAACTTGGATCACCATATCTATTTCCTATGATAGTAAACATCACCCCACCAACACCTCCACATGTTTGTACATAACCATAACCTAGCATAAAAAAAGGTACATCATCATCATCAAGGTGTGCCAACAGTATTGATTCTTTTGACTCTTAACATTCATCTCTATTAGTTATTGGCTTTGGCATCTAATGTCTGAAAAGAGCTGATGAATGTATGCTTTTGCTGATCAGCCAACACTGGTATATCCATGTGTAGGAGTCCATAGGAGAACATTGCTTATAAGTTTACCCTTACCTGTCCAGCTGTACCTAGCATGTCTTACTTGGATGGTTTGTGAAATGAGACTGTTGTTTTGTAGAACATAGTATTCTTCCATAGTTGTCATCTAGCATTTTCACAGAGTGTTTTGTTAGAGCCCAAGTGGTGACCATACAGTAATACTGACACTGCTACAGCTTGAAAGAATTCCTGTTTTAGTAAGATTTTTTAATTGACGCAATACACTTAAAATGTTACAATAATAAACAAATTCCAGTCTAATTTGAAACCAAAAAATGGTTTTGTAGGGATTGAACATAATCATTTTTAATGTCAATATAAGAGACAACTATGTATCTTTCACTCCTTCCTAAATAGAGCATTAATATCATCATAGCCTACTGTTATAATGGGAACTCAATAGCTTTATAGTCCTAGTATATTACTCAACTTTTCATTATGTTATAAATATGACACAGCAAAAATAGCACATTATCATGAGATTGTTATTATAGCAATCCAAATGATCATTTTGTAGGATATGTGATATAGTGAATACCATTTTTGATTCATAACAATAAAATGGTAATTAGAATTATTCACTCACATAAATGAGGATAACTACGAAATAC
Source organism: Sepioteuthis lessoniana (assembly GCA_963585895.1). Classification (NCBI taxonomy): domain Eukaryota; kingdom Metazoa; phylum Mollusca; class Cephalopoda; order Myopsida; family Loliginidae; genus Sepioteuthis; species Sepioteuthis lessoniana. The sequence goes on along the minus strand of CAUZXS010005533.1, from coordinate 49,788 downwards.
TAAACAGAAGGATCAATATCATCATAGACCACTGTTACTATGGGAACAAGACAACTAGTAATAATACATAGAAATGAAGCACTACTATGAAATGCTAATTAGAATCCTTCACTCCTTTCTAAATAGAAGCATCAATATTATCAGGGACCACTGTTACAATGAGAATCAAACATCTAGTAATAATACATATAAAGATGAAGTATTATTTCATTAAATGATGAGCTGTGCAGTACAAAAGACTTTGTTATAAGAAAATCTTATGAATATATATTCATTCATATAAGCACACATGAATGCTTTTGTAGAAACTCCATTTCAATTCATATACATATTTTAAAGAGGTAGTCCTATCATTTCCTTATAGATATGATTGAGTTTTTTTCTTCTTATATTCTAACTTGTCTCATTTCTTCAGGTTGCTTCAACAGATGTTTTCAATGATTTTTTTTTTAAAACCCATTTCCAGAGTTATGAATATTTATAAGTAATTATTATACACATTTTGGGGTTTTATAAGTAGTTATATTTAGTTCTTTAAATTTAATTTAGTAAGGATTTATTTAAACTCTAACAATATAAAACCATTAACATTAATAATAGATGATTGCCACTTTATCATTTAATTGTTGATAATTTTACTATGTCAATATAAGAAACAAGTTACAAATCAGCATTCAAACAAAGTCTTAAATATTGTAGGAATGATTATGAATAAAACTATTTTCAGGTAACTAAAACACACACACACACACATATATATATATATATATATATATATATATATATATATATATATATATGAAGAAAGCAGAAAAACAGAATAATCCAAATAGGTGAATTTATTGTGATGTAAAGTCAACATTAAATGTTTTGGTTTCAATAACCATCATCAGGACTTTGATATCAGGAAAATGGTTCACACAGCAATGGATACTTGTCGAAATAACAGGAGCAAATAAAATGAAAAGATATAAACGTGCACATAGTGTTCTTAATTTAAAAGTATTAAGTATGTGTTTGGCACATAGAAAGGTATTTGAAAATGTTGGATTTTTTTTTTCTGCTTTCTTCATACTGTCGGATTTAGATCCATATTTACTTTCATATATATATGTAATTACACAGGATGTTTCAAAAGATTTAATTTCATTTGAGATATACATGGTGTTTTAGAAAAATAGAATCCAATAACTTGACATATTCTCATTCAATTGATCTTAAATTTTAACAGCATGTGTAGAAACAACTCAAAATTTTAATATATAAAAAACTTTTTTTCCAATGAATGGTATTTCTACACCTGACTGGGGTCTCTAGCCTTGGTAGGGCAACCAGTCTAGGAGAAGGAATAACTAAATTCCAAACCTAAGGAGAGTTGTTCGGGAGAATCTGTAGCATACTGGAGCACCATTCTTCTGTTATCAGCTCATCCAAAAAGTGAGGCTGGTTCTACACAGGCCTTTATTAGTATGAACAAATTACCTGTATAGATAGTCCAGTGGTTCACATCTTTATCTAAATTGTTGGGCTGTCATACATTAAGATTGATGCGAGAGTCCATCATTATGTAAGTATTGTTCCACTAGTCCTGCTTACATTAATTCCTGAAGGAGCAGACTGTACCAGAAAAGAAAACTCAGACAGACCAGGAATTAGAGAAAAATTACCATAAAAGTGACTTATAACTCTTAAATTCCACCTCTCCAATGACCTCTATGAGAAATAAAGATCAAGAAGCCAGTTTAAGTAAACCCTCACTCAACCCCAAAAAACTGGTTATTATTATTGTTGACTTACTTCTCCTTATCCTAATCAGCTCTCTCCTTTGTAACAAAAAAAAAAAATCCTCTTATACTATCAGCTAACTGATGGAATAATAGAGGAACCAGATTACAGGTAACTATTTGTTCAACTTATACTGATGAACTGATAGATTTTATGAACGAATTCATATTTTGGTTGTAGTAAGCAATGATGATAAATGTTGCTGATAGCTGACGGTAAGAGAATAATTTATGATTATTCAATAATTTATTGTTGCAGAAAGCAGAAGTAAGGCTTTTTGAGTAAATACTAACTGGTTACTGGAGTAAATACTTAAAAAAAAATTGCAAAAAGCTTTCTATCATGACCATTTATGATGACACATACACACTAATCATATATATTGATATATTAAGTATATTTATATGTACATGCATATATGATTAAAAAATGATATTCAGCAGTTAAGAAACATGACTGAAAAAAAAAAGAAGAAAAAAAAGTTGTTGAAATTAACAATTTATTCCTATAATATATTGTTTTTAAAATGTTAACCAAATTTGTTGACTTAAATGGCTACAGAAACAGATGATGAGGTTGCTTGGGAGCTTTTAAAATTTAAATTTCAAATTATTTCAGAATTTGATTTGGGATTACAATTATTACAATTAGATATCACTAATGATGATTGACAAGTAATCTAGTTTGTGATTCTTTAAAAATATTATAAAATATAAGTAAAGATTGTGATTGAATAAAAATTTGATAATTGTCTTTTAATTGGAATCATTTTGAGATGAGGCTTCTTAATCTGAGAATTAATTTTTTTATTTATTGCGGACTTTTTGTCCTCATCTTGGTAGTTTTTTTGTGTTGTTTCTTCTTTTCACTACGTTTCGGCCAAATTTCACCTCTGGCCTTCATCAGGTGATTTACCGCAACCTCAGATAGGAATGATGAATCTTGTAACCGTATCCCCTTTGGGGCCCATGGCGCAGCGGATAGAGGCGTTGAGTCTCTATGGTTCCAGGTGAGCATTGTCAGAAGATAGCGGTTTCAAATCCTACCCAAGCCGGCCAGAGGTTTACTTGGTCAAAAACGTGGTGCAATAGACAACAACTATGGAAGGCAGTAATTACTGGGGATACGGTTACAAGACTCATCATTCCTATCCAAGGTCACAGTAAATCACCTGACGAAGGCCAGAGGTGAAACTTGGCCGAAACGTAGTGAAAAGAAGAAACAACACAAAAAAAAACTACCAAGATGAGGACAAAAAGTCCGCAATAAATAAAAAAATGAATTCTCAAAAATTTGATATATTTCTACTTATCTGTTAATATTCAATTCTAATTTAATATTAGTCTGACTAAAAACATTAAAAGAAACCAGGTTATTGTTTTGTGTCTCTATGTCTGTGTGTATGTACATATTTATATAAAAAGCTCATATTACTAATAATAGTTTAGCGTTTTAATAATCATCAGACAATATAACATTCTGAGGAACATCAACCATAAAAGTGAAATTAGAAAATGGGACATAAAAAGCACACACACATAAACTTTACATAAAATCTAGATTTTAAAAGTTACAACCCAATGGAACTCTGCTTGAAAAGCATTGAGCACTATTTAAGTAACTTTACAAAAAATAATTCATTGCTATCATACATACATACATACACATTTTCACACATACACGAAGAAGCATGTGGTGTAATGATTATTGTAATAGGAAATGGACATGGCGACGAGTTCAAATACTGGATGAGGCTGATTGCATTTCACATAGTACTAATACCCTTAAGAAAGACAGGAATCTAATTATTCTCCCACCAGCTACGAGTAAAATAGTTGGGCAGACAGGGTTCTTTAACTTTGGTTAAGCAACCAGTCTAGGAGAAGGAAAAATCTGAATTTGATTCTGTTAAACTCCACTTAAAAATTGACCTAGTGTCACACCTTGCTCATACATGAGGAGGCATGCTTAGTATAAGTCATCATTGTAGGAAATGGAATTGACAACCCAATGTTAAATCATGGATGGAGCTATTTTCACTTCACTTCCTGCAAATGCCCTTAGGAAAAGCATGAACCCATCTGTTCTTCCTTCAGTTATGGGTAAATAGGCAGATTGGGTTCATTAGCAACAGACCAGAAGAAAACTGTATTCAAACCAGCTTTATTCTACTGAAAAAAAGTGACAGAAGGGTTTGGTAAATACACACAAGCAAACAATCAAAGTAAATCATTCATATATATATATATATATATATATATATATATATATAAATAATGTCTGCTTATTCATCAATGCTACACCTTAAAATGATATTATAAATGTGAAAGGACTAATGAAATATACCTACTTAAAATAAAAGACATAGCAGAAAAAGAAAACATATTTTTAAGGTATTTTCCATTTTGTTATGTATATCATTTTATATTTGTTTATCTGTCAGGTCAGTTATAAATCTGTTATCTAATTTTAATATTTCAGCATGGGCAGCTATACTAAAATGCTGACATATATAAAATGCAATATGTATCTATATATAATTTCTTTGTTTGTCAGTCCACCTGTCTATTCATTATCTCATCATCAAGAAATACCAACAGCATGGATTCCTTTGATTCTCACCATCCATCCTATTAGTCACTCTTAGTAAAGTCTTCTAGATGGTATACAATGTTCACACATAACTGATGAAAGTAAGTTTTTGCAAGTCAGCCAACACTAGTGTGTCCATGTGTAGGAGTCCATAGGACATTGCTTATGAGTTTGTTTTTACTTCTCCAATAGTGCCCATCATATATTGCTCATCTATGGTAATGGTACAGGAGACCAGGGTTCAATCCCAGGTCAAGTCATACCAAAGACTCAAAAAATGGTACTCGATGCCACCTTGCTTAGCACTCAGCACTATAAGGTGATTATTAAGGGTAAAGTGGAGCAATCCAGGGAATGAAGTAGTATTCAAAAACTTATTCCAGAAAGAACAGAAAATTGCAGTAAGGATTGTCTATACAATATAGTCTCTCTGTCAATATGTCTCCTCTAAACTATTTTTAAAAACTTTTTTGACTACAAAATTACTTGCTTACAGTAAATTTATTTTAAGATAATTTTAGAAAGTTATCAATATAAAAACAAGATTTTCAATAAAAAGCTACTTTTTATTTTGCAAAGTAATTTTCAAGTATGCAATAGAGATATAACTAACATAAAAGAACTCCAGTTTTAATTATTAAAACTCCAGTTAGAATGATTTTTCATACAAATTTTCTGTTGACTTTATTAGTCTAATCTTTGAATATTTCAGCTAAGAGTCATTAAACTACTCGCATATATGATCATATAAAACTCAGTATCCTAAATATCCTGCTGAAGTAATGTCTGCAGTAATAATCCAAAAAATTATACAGCACTGTGGGCAGAGCTTAGAATATTCTAACTGCATCATCTATAGAGGGGTAAGACCTGCCCACCTGGGTATGACATGAAACCGCAACTGATAGTGAAGGTCTAGTTCTGAAGGTTTTGAAGTACCCCTTCACTGCCATTATTCCCACAGATCCAAAGTGGTAGTATCTGTTAGGGTCCCATCAATGAGGATCAAATAAATGTTAAAAAATTATTCTTATTCAATAGGGCAGTGTGCAGAAAAAAAACTCTTAAGAAACAACTACACAAAAAAATGTGAATATGATCATATAATGAATGTGATCACCTATGCTCTAGGTATGAAATAACCTTTAATGGATTGATATGCAGTTAAAATCAACCCCAAAATTGTATAGAAAAGTAATACTTACTTTTACTATCCAGATAAAAGTTTTAGTCATTTCTTTCATTTTTGAGCAGAACAATTAGATTTTAACCACCCAAAATATATATCAACTATAGACTGTAAGTCACCATTGTCTTAGAAGTTGGCGGGGGATTAAAGAAATATAGGATATGGGTAAATTGAAGCAAGTTGAAAATGTGATACTTAAATGCATATATTCAGTAAAAAAATTAAAACGATGACTTAAACTTATTCTTAACTGAATTTCACCATTCAGATTACACTTCTATATAATTTTTGGGGGATATAACCACAGACATTTCCTAAGGATATTCTGGACAACTGTGACACTAAAACTTGGAGGTGGGGTAATCAACTAAAAGTTACCAGACTAAGTAAAAAAAGGTAAGAGTTGTACATTAGAAGAATCTTAATTGCTTAAATACTATTTGGACAAAGAAAAAACATTTGGAAACCCAAAAATAGAAATATTTACGTAACACAAAGACTTAGAAAGGAAATTAATGAATTGAAGGCAAGCAGACTAAGTGGAAAGGGTATCGTCATACTCTTGTAAAAATCTAAGGTACCAGACAAAAAAAATGTTGGAAATCCAAAAGAAAATGATTTAGACAGGCAGTCAGGTTCAACTGAAAAAAAAATGTCTGGATTATTTCTGAGATAACCAGAAAAGGAACAGATTTATTTTGCATAAAAAAAAGAAAGAAAATGACCAGGAACATCTAATAGGGAATTTTAATTGCTTAATATTATTTAAACAGAAAATACCTAGATGACTAGACAGACTGTCTGGTTTATTTCTGAGGTTGTCAGAGAAGAATAGGATTGTTTGCATAAGGAAAAGTCTGGGTGATCAATCCAATAGGAAAAATTCAAATGTTTGATAAATTTAGAAACTTTCCTTCACCTACACATTTTTAAAACCAGATTCATCACAAAAAGACCCACCCAGGAATGAGGGCAAAGTTGATTATAGAGAGACTGGGAGGAATAAGAGAGTTCTAAGACCTTGTTGGTATCTGGTATGGGTATGAGATACAAATTAAAATAGGTTGAAGTTAAGAAGGTGGATACAATCCTCTGACCACCAAAATGGGGTTGGACAATTCCCTAAATTTTGAAAAGCTGTTTGAAAGAAAATTGGATGATGAGAAATTGAGGATGAGTAAATACCATACAAAACCAACCTCCATGCAGATTGAACACCAAACTCAATATAAGCTGGAGTTTTTGACATTTCAGAGAGTCCAAAATCAGTCAAAGAGAGTGAGAGTTGGAGTCATAAGAGTAAGAAAAAAGATACCAGAGAGAGTCGGTCTGCCATCGCTCCTGAATAGAAACTTTGTGTCAGACTCCAAATACTAAAGACCTCTTAATACAAGGGTGTTTACAATTGTGTTGCATATTTCTGTGCCACTGGATGATAACAGGAAGTTTAAAACCCCTGTATACAACAAAAGGAGTTGTTACATTTCTACCCCTGTTGTCTGTGTGTTTTTCATGTGACTTACATTATTTTGAGATAACCCTGAGTGGAACTGCACACACACACACACACACACACACATATATGTATGTGTGAGAGAGAGAGAGAGAGCTGCTTGTGGTGTAATGGATATAGTGGTAAGAAAATAACACTGTGACTAATTCAAATCCTGGATGAGGTGGTTTGCATCTCACGTAGGGCTAATATCATTGTTTGCATTTCCTGTGCTAATATCATTGGGAAAAGTACAAATTCAACATTTCTCCCCCAAGCTATGGGTAAATAGTGGGGAAGACTGAGTCCTTTAACCTTAGTATGGCAACTGGTCTTGGAGAAGGAAAACTGAATTCAAACCAGTTGTATTCTACTTAAAAACTAATTTTGTGTCACATCCTGCTTGGGTATATATATATATATATATATATATACAACCATATTATGTGTGCGTGTGTGTGTGTGTGTGTGTTTGCACATCAATTTTTGCCAAAAAATTTAGAAATTTATACACAAGTACCTGAAATACTTATTAGCCGGAGTATTTAAAAAATTACAATAAAAATATTTAAAACATGAACTTAGTTGAAAAAAAAGCTACTCAAAATAAAAATATATAAAAATATTCACATTATAAACTCAGTAGGAAAAAAGAAAAGAAGTTATTCAAAATAGAAAAGAGTAAAAGAATATGTTCATGAGGAAATGAGTAGGCTCAGTGATGGTCCAAACAGGTGCTTGTCACTGATATGATGAAAGAAAGTAGTTTTCTATCCACCAACTACAGCCAATCAGAAGTTACCAACATTTGTATTTGCCATCAATAGATTTACAACATAAGTTGTTATGAAGAACAAATATGATTGATCTGCTTCTATGACAACAGCAACTGAGCAAAATACCATTGGTAGTTCAGTCAATTCAAGGTGAAAGGCAAGAGAACTCTTGCAAGTAATGCTTTTTGCAAATATCTGCACAAGGAAAATTGCACACAATCTCTCTATCCTATTTTCATTAGCTTTTCTCCCTTTCTAATTTTGATTTTCTTTCTTCAGCATAAGGATACTATTTCCATATCTCTCACTTGATTTTACTTGCATTTTGTTTTCCTATCTATTATTCAGTACCCATATCTTTCACATTCTCCCTTATTTACTTCTTTCACTTGTATACAAATTATTGTTTCATTCATCTCTGTTCTCTGTATCACTCTTATCTTACCTCCGACTTTCTCTCACACTTTTGTAACTCTCTCTTTCTCTCTCACTTTTCTAGATATTTTCTCTCATTCTTAATTTCTTTCTCACTAGCTCTTCCTTTCACTCATTTGAAATTCACTAACTTTTTTTATGTATTTTTTCTCACTTTTTAGCCCTCACTAATTCTTGATTTCTTTTTCTCACTAGCTCTTTCTATCACTCATTTTTAACTCTCTCTTACTTTTCTATATATTTTTTCTCACTCTTTAGCTCTCACTAGCTCTTCCTTACACTCATTTGTAACTCTTACTTTTCAATATATTTTTTCTTATTCTTTAGTTTTCATTTAATTTCTTTCTCATTTTTTGAACTCTTTCTTTTCATATTTTTTCATGGCCTTCAAATTTTAATAGCTAGAGGATAAATGAGTTAATGAATGAATGAATGAAAGAACAAGTGAATGACTTTGTGATCAATTGAATGAATAAATGTATGATTCAATGAAACAGAAAAGAAAATACACAAGGGAGTTAATGAATGAATAAGTGAGTTATTTAGAGAATGTCAGGTCAAAACATTAAAAGAAATGAATTCAAGAATGAATATCTAATTGAATGACTCAGTGAATTAAATCAAGAAACAAATAGAGTAACAAGATATCTGTAAACTTCTGTAGGCAAATGACAATAAACAAACAAGTGAATAAATTAGCAAATAAGAAAATAAATACATAATAAGTGAAGGTGAATGAGGTGGGACATTTTTGGTGATTTAGTTAGAAAGAGAATGAATGAAAATATGTGACCATATGACTGAATTAACAAATAAATTAAAAGATCAAAAAGTAAATGATATTTTTAAGAGGACTGTCATATTCTCATCATATATATATATATATATATATATATATATATATATATATATATATAAGGTGCTTGTGGTGTAATGGTTATCATTGTCGGAAATGTACTCAGTGATCCAAGTTCAAATTGTAAATGAGGCTGTTTGTATTTCACATAACATTAATATCCACAAGAAAGTTATGAATCCAACTATTCTCACTCAAGCCATGGATAAATAGGACCGACTGGACTCTTTAACCTTGGTATGGCAACCTGTCTAGAAGAAGGAAAACTAAATTCCAACCAGTTAAACTGCACCTAAAATTTGATATTTCAATATTTGCTCTACATGCTTTGCATTAAGCACCATTAGTTTTTACTAATTTGTATTATTACCAACAGATTCAATCAGTTATATATATTTTCATAATATAGTATAATTGATTAGTGAGTTTTAAGAGGAAGATCATGTAGAGTAAGGTATTATATGTACAAGGAGGTGCAAAAAGCTCTCAGCTCAATTAGGAAGAGAATAACCGTTTTTGGGGTTGAAAAAAAAAATAGTGTGTCAAGTATAATAAAATTTGAGATGAATATGTGGATTAACTTATATACTTCATGACATTTGGACATTCCATTTTGGTCAGGTTAAGAACTTTTCAGAATTCCTTCAAGGTATGTGAATCTTTATAGTACAGTGGTGTCTTGATATTGTTATTCATTAAGTTCAGGATAGAGCCACAAGTGTGGGGACCCAGTGAGTATCATATCTGTTACTGTAATAATGGTCTATGAGATGAGATTACTATTAACTGTGACAAAGTACTTGGAAGATATTGTGCCAAAAATATATGATTATAAGCACTTTGATCAGAGTTTGAAGCTAGATGGCAAAATCAGTTTATAAAGGAAATTGGTTGCCTATTAGAGCCAAGGGAGTGGGAGTTGACCACAAATTAAAAAGTGTCAAAATATGCCATTTTATTCCCAATTAACAATTATATAAAATTTTGAGATTTATCAATTTTAAGGACACCCCAATGCCCAGACCAGAAGAACTTCTACTCTCATTCATTTTGAATTTCTGGGTTACCTGAATATTTTTGCTTGCATGTTCTAGTTGAATAAGGATTGTTTTAACAGTTTACATTGAATTTAAATACTCAAAAAGCAAACAAAATACCAAAATAAACCCTAGTTTCTAGTTGAATAAGGATTGTTTTAACAGTTTACATTGAATTTAAATACTCAAAAAGCAAACAAAATACCAAAATAAACCCTAAAATATATTTTATCAACTACAGGAGCTTAGAATATGGCAAATTTACCTGAAATATGTTGTTAAATGGCTAAAACTGAAGACTATCTAATACCTCTATGAACAATTCAATCTTAAAGTGTCTAAGGTAGAAACATGCTATTCCAAAACAATTTGAAAATATAACCAAAAATTCAAAATAAATGTTGTAACATTTTTGCTTGTAAATATGTATTCTGTTAATTCAGATATGATTAAACACATTGTGAATGTTTTCAGATGATTAGCGTGATCCCTGGAAGCAAAGTTCTGATGAATTTTATCTGAAAACATCTCTTTCAGCAGTCACACACAAAAAGGGCAATTTTTTTACTGAAGTAAATACAGAATTAGTCTTTAAATTTGTAGATGTCCTTTAAACTAGTTTATGGCCTATCAACTCATATTAGGTTATTTAATGCCAAAATCAGTCTTTTTTTCAAGCTATTACATGATTTCAAATAACTATTCCTATTTAATGATGATCATTTGAAAATAACTGAAACTTCAAAGAGTTATTCATAACAGAAATAATCTGTACAAAGTTATATGGTTTCAAGTAGCTTCCTATTTAATGATTTGCTAACAATTATATATCAATGAACTATTTCCATTTGATACAAATATGTACACAAATGGTTGCAACTATTCCTATCTAATACTATAAATTTTCAAACAATTATTGAATATAGATCACAACAATTTTCAACTAGTAAAAACTTCATGCTAACTTACAATATCAAAGTTTTAAGATCCAATAAATAATAATAAATGTGGTTAAAAATCATTTTAAACATTATCTCCAACAGATGTAACCCTAACTTCAGGTCAGAGTGGTAATAATAATGTTTCTAATTATTCATAAATAGAACTAGACTACAGAAATTCTGTTAGCATTCTTTGTTTACATGTTCTGATGACATAGCTACTGATCTCTGGACTTTCTTTATGGTATTTATTACTTTATATCTTACTTGGAGATGTTCCTTTGATCATGGCCTTGTTTGTCCATGCAGTGTTGTTGTGAGCCCAAGTGCCTATTCAGCTGCATCATTGATCACTGATAGTCCTCTGATAATGTTCACAGCATGTTGGTATTCAGCAGATGACTGCCACATTGACACAGGTTTCTTCAATTACTTATCAATATTGAGAAGATCAAACATAGTAAGTGGCAGGTCTAACAAAGTGTGTCAGCTGTTTATTTGAGAATGAGAAGCAAAAGAATCAAAGCTGCTCATTTCTTTAAAGGTTCTGTCTTCTATCTTAAGATTTTCTAGCATATGGTGTCTTTTGCTGTATCTTCAAACTTATGTTGATAAAAATCAAATAAAACTATTTACATTTAAATCACTCAGAACATGCTTATCTGCAAGCAAAAAATAATCTAGGAATTCAAAATAAATGAAGGTGAAAGTGTTATTTCTGACTGCACAGAGCTATTACCATATATGGATGTTGAGGAACACTTAAAAATTGGTTAATCTCTGAAAGTTTTATATTGGTTTTAATTATAACTGATTGATTTTAACAGCATGTCAAGCTGTCTGGGCCTATTTTATGCCTAGAAATTAGAGAAGTGCAGTCACTGTATATTTATATTTACATTTTTCATGTAGTTTCTTAAGAGTTTTTGCACACATTATATAATATCAAGTGATCTTATTTTATACAAATAATTTTTAAACAGATGTATAAACATCACTGGGTCAGAGTGGAACTGGGAGTAATGGCAATGAAGGAGTACTCCTCACCCTGCAAATATCCAGAACTGGTGCCTCATCATCAGTTGCAGTTTAGTGTCATACTCAGGGTACATTTTTTCTTTTAAGGAGGTGGTGTGTCTTACTCTTCTGCATGGGATACAGTCAGCATTTTCTAAGCTATGCTGACAGGGCTTCGATGCAGTTTACTGTCATACCCAGCATACCCACCCTTTTTTGGGGTGTGGGTACCTCCCTGCAAGGGAAATAGTGTATTCTGAGCCACATTAACATGGCAGTGTTTTTAATTATGAATAAAATATACATTTTTAGTAGTTTTCCAAGGCAATGTAAGAAGGTTCATTTTTGGGGAGTTCCCCTCCATCTTTTGCGTGTGGAAATCAATTATATAAAGACAGAAGATGAAATAAAACAAGATTTCAAATCATTCCTGAAGCTCAAACCCAACATGATGAAATATAACTACATTGAAAAGAAAAAAAACAAGCTATCTCTTTTACAACTTATCTTATATTGTTTTACCAAATATATATTTTCATACATATTCTTATTACATATACATATTACATACTCGTTAATAAATTCCTTGTTATAATAAAGTGATAACCACTTTACATTGACTTCACACTAGCAAAAATGGTTAACACCAAGATAGCCTAAAAAACTTTCAGTAAAAAATAGAATATTTAATACAAATGATAAAAATAATCAGGTGTGACTTCAGTTAGAAAAATATCTATATCTCTCAGCTCCCAAAATGAATAATATGCTGATACTAGATTGACTCACTCAAGTGAGTATAAAAAGAACACTTCAAAGTGTCACTTAACAAATTTGAACATATTTTCTCTATTGTGCACATCTGCCTGAGAGATGATTAGAAATACAAGGATTACCCAAGAAATGTGAAAAATATTTTCCTCTTCCAAGTTAGGAAGAGTAAGACTATAAATTTGAGACAGTGAAATAGACAGTTATTTATATTACTTAATAATTGGAGATTTTACAAGAAGACACACCCATTGACTGCTTTCAAATAGGAATATTGTTTTATAAATTTTTCCAAGTTAGGAAAGTCTTTTCTTTGAAAATCAGAATTCAAAATTCTTATATTTACCTAAGCTCAAATACTTGAAATAAACTACTAGTTTTATTTTATATCAATAATAGTCTAAATATCAAAATGTTAACCAAATTTGAATCTGAAAAAGAATTTTATTCCATTTGAATTTTGACAAACTAAGAATTCCAAAATTAAGCATCTATTTAATATATAATTTATTAAATTATACTTTCCCATACCAAGTGTTACATTTACTGTATGAAATTTTTCATTACTGTTATGAGACCAGGTTATATGATGAAAAAAAATATACATCTATAAAGTCACATTATATATATATATATTAGGCACGTACATGTGTGTGTGTGTGTGTGTGTGTGTGTGTGGATAAATATAAAACTAAAAGATTGAATGTTAATGCTTCTATTTTTGTTCTGGTTTAATCGTGGGGTATAAGTATATAGACTTCCAGTATTAAAAATCCAAGCATGTTTGCTCATGCAGCTAAGCTACCATCTATTCAGAGACTGAATTCACTCTCCAAGTAATGCAGAAAAAGCAGATGTCATTACACTACCCATCGAAAGGAGATTGCTATTTTTACCTTTATCCTCTTTAACTCTTTATCAGTGAACATACACGAGAGAGAGAGATAGAGAGAGAGAGATTATACATACACACTTGTATATCCCTACAGACTTCCTCCCCATTGTAAAAAAAGTGTACACTCACTTTGGTTTTTAACAAGTGGTAATGTTTGATTATTAGATTTAGTTTAATTTTTTTGAATTGTATACATAAATTATTAAGAGTCAATTCTATAATAAACATTACATATAAATGAATTTCATATTTCATCCTTATTAAATGATCACCTAAACATAAGAAGGCGTCCTCATGGTGTAATAGTTAAAGTGATGGACTGCAGAATCATAGTAAGTGAATTCGAACTCCAATTGTGCTATTACATTCACTTTTGAACAAATACCCTTGGGAAAGGTATGAACCCCCTTATCCTCCTAGCAATGAGTTAAATAGTACCACAACTGTTCTTTGAGAAGGATGGCTTTCGCATTAAATAACCTACAAAGGTTGATATGCCATTAAACAAAGAAACCAAACCTAAACAAAAGATGTTAGTACATATCAAGGTGTATCAAAGTAATCACAATTTTTTTTCTTTTTCTTTACACGGACCTTTACTTCAAACTTCATTTCATGTACATATCTAAATCTTCAACTCCATCATGAAATAATATCCACTAGGATTTGTACAAGAGATTAAAATTTGACCACACTACCAAATGGTATATACACAAACCAGAATTCATACTAGATAAGGAAACAGATAAAATCATCTGGGATTTTCATATACAAATGGATCACTTAATCCCGGCCAGAAGACCAGATCTAGTATTTATTAACAAAAAAATAAAAGAACTTGCCACATAGTGGATTTTGCCATTCTGGCAGACCAGAATGTAAATAAAAAAAAATGAAATTATAGACAAATACTATGACCTTGCTAAAGAACTAAAAAAACTATGGGACATGAAAGTGATGTTGATACAAATAGGAGTTGGTGTCTTTAGAATGCTACCTGTCTAGGATTAGGAAAAAGACTAGAGGAATTGGAAATCAAAGGAAGAATGGAGACTATCCAGACTACAGCATCGTAAAGATTGACAAGAATATTCAGAAGAGTCTTGGAGGCTTGAAGAAACTTTCAATACTCAGACTCAAGAGAAAGACTACCAGCTAATACGAGTGTGAAAAACTCACAAGGTATAAAATAATAACTATAATTCTCATCGATATAAGTTTTCTTCAGCTCTCCAGGACTCTTCTCAGTATTCTAGGCAATAGTCTGAACAGTCTCAATCCTTCTCCAGTTCCCCCAGTCTCTTTGGGATTGTTCCAAGGGTTCCAACTAGGACTGGTATCATTGTGACTGACATATTCTAATTTTTTTTTTTCAGTTCTTATTCAAAGTTCATGTATTTATCCAATTTTTTGCTTTCTTTTAATTTTAGACTGAAGTCTCCTAGAACAGCAAAACCCATGAGCAACCAATTTCTTTTTATTATTATCATTCTTTATAATATATCATTCTCAATACTATCCTACTCTACCTGTTGTTTCAGATGAGAGGAGAGAAGATTGGTAATTTTGAAGCATTATTTTAAATTGAGCCTGAAAGCCACTAAAGCAGTTCACAGAATTAAATGAAACAAATTGGACTGTATTGGCATAAATGAGTTAAAAAATTTTAAGAGTAGTGAGATTTCTCTAAAATAAAGCCAAGAAGGGAACGACCATTACTTATCATTTATGTTTTTTTAAGATACATTAAAAAACATGACCACTAGCATTCAGAAACTATCAAAAGGATTATCAAAAGATACCATATGCAGAGCATTATATAAAATTAAAAATGTATAAAACTGATTAAAGAATTAAAATACTTTTAATAAACCCTAATTTCATAGGTAAGATTTATATCTCCTCTTATACATCCACGTTTGTCTTTGTAGATATTAAAAGTCAGCTAAAATATATTTTTGTTCACATATGGCAACTATCCCAGAAATTTCTCTAAGTCATTGAAATTTGTCACATTTTTTTTCTTTTTTGTTAAAAATAAATTGATTTCTTTCTTTCTCAGATTTAACAAGTAAAAACATTTTAACACGTAAACTTCAGATATCTAATCATAAAAATATATAAAATTTCAACAAAGAAATAAAGAATAACACACTTTTTCAAAAACAGTTATATTTGGCAGCTGACATTGAAGAAAAAAATAATTAATTTGAGAAGCCAGATATAGAGTAAGCTTTTGGATGGTTTAATTTTTTTTGCAAGTGGGACATCTTTTATTAAATTTTTTTAATGTATATATTGGTCAACATAAATCTGAGATTGTAACTCAATTGAAGTCATCTACAGTCAGGAGTTTCCTCACACTACACATAATTCCTTTGGTTATTGGTATTAAGTTACTGGTTTAAAAAATTAATCATTTGAACTTTAACTAGGTAGTATATTATTTTGACTTTTCAATGTTATGATACAATTCAAACTAACGTAACTGAATTAATGATGCATTATTGAGATCTTGTACACTGAAAATAACAAAGGATTAGACAAAATAGCTGAATCTTCACCTGGCATTCCCATGATGTAACAGTCAACCAACAAAGTTTGTTTACAGCAGTATGTGTATAAATATGCAAAAAATAATGTCCAGTATAGAATAGTAGTTGTAGTCAAGCTTTTTCTCCATCTGTTTAGTTAGTGTCCATGTAGTGCATACATATATCAGTATCGACATAACCGCTGCTTGGAAGAAACTGCATTTCCTTTTATCGATCAGGTCTGACTTCCATATGACTGATAGCCTATTGATAGTTGCCCATGCTGCGAGCAATATTGAACAAGTCCTGGAGGCAACATCCCACAAAGCAGCAGCTATTCAGCCACTTACCACCCATCATGAAAACTATCAAAATTAGACAAACCAGACATGTGGGGACACTGCAAGAGGAGTAGGGATGAGGTCATAAGTGATGTACTATTGTGGACCCCTTCACATAGCCGAGCAAAGGCAGGGTGACCAGTTCGAACCTACATACAGCAGCTCTGTGTAGATACAGGATGCAGCCCTGAGGACCTGCCGGAAGCGATGGAAAATAGGGAGGGGTGGTGAGAGAGGGTCAGGGATATCCATGCTGATGGCATGACATGATGATGATGATAGAATAGTGGATTGGAAGCTATAGGTTATTGGCTGTTAAGTACAATCAACTTGCATTTGAATAAGCATACACATTATATATATTGTTTGGAATAAAATTTGTATAAAACAAAAGCTGATGATACAGAAAATTGAATTGACATGTTTCACTAATAAAACAACCTTTACAAATGTAAATTTGATTGTCTTTAGTCTTTATTTTTTGTATTTAAAAAGTAAAAGTCTATGCTAATTGTAGGCTCAAATGAAAATGTAATGGAAAAATATATTGGATATGCCAAAGTATGGAAATGAAAGACTTGCTTAATGGTATAAGCCAAGAGCAGAAAACTTTTTCAGGTTTAGAGATAACATTGAAATTTACTGTCTATTTATAAGGCTATAATCAATAAATCTTTAGTATGTTTACAAGATCCAAAGTTTAAACTTTTACTTAATAACTTAGTCTAAATTTAATTAATATGTATAACTTAAAAGAAATTAAAAACTAAGCTTTTAATAACATTTTGAGATAGCTTCTTTTTTCTTTTAAGAATGCATTCCAATATCATGATCTAAAATGAAAGTTGCATTATAAGATATATATATATACTTTCTTTGAAGATTTCTTTCAATGAAGAAACTATTTCCAACATGGCAAATGTATCTTTGCTCAAAATGCATTAAAAATATTAGATAATCATAAAGACAGATATGGCACATTTGGAAAAATTAAATCAGATGTCATATGATGGCATATTAATGTTACAGTGATCATACTGGAAAAAAAGAAGTCATTTCTCAGTAAATAAGTGTTGTAATATATTGCAGATGCATTATCCAAGGTTTTCTTTAGAGCTCTTAAAGCAAACAGTTTGATTAATGGCATTAGATTAGATTGTCTTGTGTAAGCTTTGTTCCTACTCAAGTTAATAACAATGTAAAATTAATTGTTATGTGTTGTTTAGCCTTTATCAGATGCATATGAAGGTGTAGAATTTTGTTATCTGAGTATAGAAAGTTCAGTGAAAAGAATGAAAATTATGAAGCTGAAAGAAAAGATAGGATAAGATGATAAATAAAAGAAATGTGGTGACTTGAAAATTTTGTTTATTAAACACACATTTTCCTTTTCTCATTTTATATATATATATATATATATATATATATATATATATATATATATAGAGAGAGAGAGAGAGAGAGAGAATAAGTGCTCAAATATTGGCCATACTAGGATAAAACCTAAAATAAATTCTTATATCATTGTCTCACATCAGCTTCATTACTCAAAGTATCATCTATTTCTTTTTCAAATACCTGAAACTTAATAATGAAGATGACATGAGGTGAGATAACAACAGGTTTATCTAAAATGAAATTTTAATAGTAAAAATGTTGTCAATGTGTGATAAGGAGGAGAAAATTAGAGTACTTTTTTTTTTAATATCAAGGTATCACTTGAGTTTTTTTTTTACATTTTTATAAGAGATGTTGTTGAAAATTTTTGTTGTTTATGTATTTTAGCAACCACTCCATTCCTCGAGTATAAATTTGATAATGACAAGGGATATATTGTAGAAGACTATCAGACTTTATTTCAAATTCTTATATATATATATATATATATATATATATATATATATATATATATATATATAGTTTTAGTTATTAGAACAAAATTTGCATGAAGCAGTACAAAGATATAATCATCACTAATTTTTTTGTTTATTATGACCAATGCTCTGTTTATTTAGACAAGTCAGCAATGCTACCAAATTAACATTAAATAAAATCCAATAGAATTACAAAAAATATATGCTTTTTCAGTCCTCAAAATTGTAACTATCAAGTATTCTGCGTTTAGAAAAGAAATAGTTTCAAAATTCACTGAAGAAAAAAGGATATTGACACTCATGATGTAAAGTTATATAGAACGGTGATTTACTATGGATAACTTAGTTGTAGCTCACTAACAATGGCCATCTAATCCAGCGTGATAACTATTATACCACATGAGGTGCCCCATTTATGTAGAGAAACACTTAAAGTTTATTACTGCAATTTATGGTCAATTCCATCACTTTATAAACCTCTTCATCTTCCCAATGCTCTAGTATTTCTGAAGAGAAATCATGACATTTAGTTTTCTCTTGGTCACATAGATTTTGAAATAAATGCCATTTATAAAGAATAATTTTTAATGCTTTCCATAAAATTTTCAAAATAATTTTTGTATGGCATTTGTAACTCCTAATCTGTCCTTGTGCATATCTGTGGGTTACATAGGTGATTATTAAAAACATACCTTAATTGTTTTTTGGATAGTGAAAGTCTTCCAGGAATTATGCTTTTACTTAAACATCCGTTTTAAATTTCTTGTATTATGTAGATGGATTGTCTTGTCGGCAATAATTTCCCAAAATATGCTCTAAAATGCCATTGAATGATAGGAACAATTTATTTAGTTTAATTCAAGTTCATAAAATAGCTTTTCAATCACTATCATTTTTAGCAATGACTGACAATGATAAACTTTGAATATTTATAAAAAATGTATACCATGAGTATCAACATCTCAAATAGTTTTTAAACAAATTCTTGAAACTGTCTATTTCTTTTGTAGACACTATATATTTTTAGCATGTGATTTAAGTTAAATGTAGAAATAACCAAACTCTCAAAAATACACCATGTTATGTTCTGGTTGACTAAGTTACTTCCTTGCTTCAAACAAGAATTTTCTATATCTTTAAGAGAAAAGTATTTGGTTTGGTTAATCAGAACAGCCAGTTACTGATCTCCAAAATCATTGATCTTTATGTGATTCTATTAACAAGAATCCACACATTTATATATATAAAAGACATGCCCGTGTATTTGTTTTACAACAACTGATATTTTTCTTTTTAAAATGGACACTTCTATAAATGTCATTGGTTTGCAAATGTTTGTTTTAAAAGGGCAAGGCAATTTTACTTTCATTTTTCCTGTAGAAAAGAAGACTCCAAAGAAGAATGAAATATAAAAGAAAGGCAAAAAGGAAAAAAAAGACAGTAAGAATAAAGTGAAAGAATGAAGGATATGTAAATATTAAGTTAAATAAGAGCAAAAAAATAAGAAATGATCTAAAAATAAAAAAATGGGAGGGAGAAGAAAAAAAAAAAGAATGGAGAATTTGGGAATAAAATCGAAAAGAAATTTTTTAAAAAATGATTAAAAAAAATGCATTAAAAAACAAAACATGGAAAAAAATAGACAGAATACGATTGTAATAAAGATGAATAAAAAAACAAAGGAAGAATTGATAAAATAGTGAGAAAACATGAATAAATTCAAGAAAGGAGGAGGAAAAAATACATAGCAATATGAAAAGGAAGAATAAGAATGTAAGAATATAAATCAAGCCATGCAGTCTGCAGAATGAAAATCTTATCCCATGTTGTATCTGCTGGTTCTCAGCAGGTTGAGTCAAAATACATGAATCCGAGATAGTTCCACAAAGAACAAGACGAAGACAAAAAAAAATCGAGTAAATATTGTTTAAGGAGAGGAGGAAGTTCATGTGACAAAATGACAGTTTGTGGCTATGTAGTTCCTTTAACTAAAAACTAAGGCTGACTGCGAGATCTTTGGACCTGATGTCACTTCACAACGTAACGTTTTTTTGAGTTCTCACTTGGGCTGGCAAAAATTCCTTTAACTAAAAGCTAGGACTAACTGCTAGATTTTCAAGCCTCTGTATCTGTTCTAATCTGGTCTGGTCTGGTCTGGTCTGCCTATCTACATGTTTGTCTGTCTGTCTGTCTGTCTCTATTTCCCCATTCCCTGGACCCCATAATCTCTTTTGTATGTTCTCTCAGCCCATCTCTGTATCCGTGGTCCCATCTATCTGTCCTTGAGTCATATACCCTCTGCATCTGTCTTATCTCTTCTAGTAGCAGATTCACTCTACTCGTATATATCCAAGAGTGATCGTTCCTATTTCCAGACTTTTGGCCACCCAAAACTGGACATAAAAATACAGGCAGACAACAAGTCTCAAGGACCCTTAAATGCATGATGATAAAATTTTTTAAGTTGTTGATCCACTTCTACTTAATACTTGTATTTTATACCAACAGGAAAGAATTACTGATTCCCATAGAAATATGTATTGGCCCCTATATGGACACACATACACATACATACTCGTGGTCAACTCACAACTATACACATGTATACACCAACACACACATATATACATACACTCATGCAAACCCACATAGAGCTAAGTCTGTATACCACCATCAATAGTGTCAAAAAATGAATAAGAAAAAATAAGGAATTAGATTATAGAAGAGTTGGCAGGAGAAAAATAACTTATAAGGATTAAAGGCATGTTAAAGAAGATAGATGTTAAGAAAAGAGTAAAAAAGAAATAAAATGGGAAATTTAAGAGAGAGAGAGGGGAAGGGAAGGAAATTTAGTAGTAGTAAGTAGCTTTGTGTCAGACAGAGATAAGTTTAAGAAATGCCTATAGAGATGGAGTGAGAGAATAGATTAAACAAGAAAAAATTCTAAGAGGAAAATCTAAGTTGAAGAAGAATAATTCAAGTTGAACAATAAGAAAAGAAACAGAAAAAAAATACGTAGAAAGAACAGCTGAAGAAAATGATAAAAAATTTAAAGGCTGAATAAAGAATTATAAAGAGAAACAATAGAAGCATATAAGCGAAAGAGAGAGAGAGAGAAGGGCGTATAAGGGAAAGAGAAACTGAGAAGGGTGTATAAGCGAAAGAGAGGCCGAGAAACCAGAAGGATGTAGGAGGAATAAGAAACAAGAGAGACGTTTACGTGAGAGAGGAACAAGAGAGACGTTTACGCAAGAGAGGAACAAGAGAGACGTTTACGCAAGAGAGGAACAACAGAGACGTTTACGCAAGAGAGGAACAACAGAGACGTTTACGCGAGAGAGGAACAACAGAGACGTTTACGCGAGAGAGGAACAACAGAGACGTTTACGCGAGAGAGGAACAACAGAGACGTTTACGCGAGAGCGGAACAACAGAGACATATACGCAAGAGCAGAACAAGAGAGACGTATACGCAAGAGAGGAACAAGAGAGACGTATACGGAAACGAGTAACAAGAAAGATGTATAAGCAAAAAAGAAACGAGTTGTATGAGTGAAAGCAAAGCCAAAGAAGAATATGAAAGAAAGAAAAAGATGAGGATGATAAGAAAACGTGAATAAAATGATAGCAGTCAAAGCTGGAAAGAAAGAAAATTAAGAAAACAAAAGAAATGAAATACAAATATAACGGATAAAAAGTGAGGAAGAAAATAACTAAAAAGAGTTTTACAAAAGAAAAACTAAGATTATAAAAAAGATGATAAAAACAAGATAAAAAGAGAGAGATAGAGAGAAAGTATAAAAATAGCACAATAGGTACTGATCTTATGGACTAATATGGTACTTGATATGGTACTGCCATACTCATATCTTGAGTAATCTTGAAATTTAAGAAATTAGCCTCTTGGCTAATTTAAATTCATATTTGCATGCCTTCATACAAAATATAACCTGAGAAAAATTCCAGCTGTGATCTCTATCAATGAAAAAAAAAAAGATAGAAAATTTGACAAAACATACTTATGAAATAATAGAAAAAATATACGTTGCAACACAAGAGATAATCTTAAAACTTATTCTTTAATTGGAAAAATGACTGCAAAAGTCAATAATTTAATCAAACAGAAAGTTCTAGGTAATTCAACAACAGCAACTTTGACCTATATTAGGGGAAAGCATATATACATTACGTACATTTATACTTTAAGTGTCATAAATGCTAATAATTCACCTCTTAAATAAGATATACTATGATTCATATATGAAAAAAAATTCAACTGATAATCTACAATGATTAATATGCTAGTTTTTCAAGTTTTTAGTGAATTTGATCCTCACTAAGTCCTCCAGGATTGTGGGATTATGTCAAAGATGGCCGTGTCCAACATAAATATCTAAGACATTCTTGTTAGATATTTTTAAAATGCAAGATTTAATCAGTATTAAATACAGTATTATTATCATTAAATAATATCATAATCAGTATTAAATACAATATTAAATAGCTAAATATAATCAGTAATTCCTTAATATAGATGAAAATATACATATTGATGAAAAATAATCTAAACCAGGATAAAAATAGTACTTTAAGGAGAATTTGATTTGAGCCGCAAAACAATATTGGCTATTAACAATGCCAGATAGTTAATACTTTTACAGTTTAAAAAATTTAAGCTTTCATTTTTATGGCATTGGTATACTAGCTGATATAATAAATACACACACACACAAAAAAAAAAAATCAAGTGTTCTTAGGGGCTTCCTAAGAATCCACTTATATTATTTATACCCCAGGCCAGCTCCAAGCTAAGCATTGCGACTGACCTCTTGAAAGATTTCTAATTTGATTTAAGCAAAAATAAAATAAAATTGAAATACTCTTTACTTATTTGCTTGTTGATAAATGCATGTTTTACAGAGGCATGCTCGCTGCCATTCATCTCAAATTCAAAGCTGTAGAACCCAAGACTTTGGTGAATAATATCCTATCTGAAATTTCAGTACATTGGATACTTTTGATTGGAGAAAGGTAGGTTGATAAGTAGAATATTATGGAAATTATAAATAGTAATAGGTGAACTGAGAGAGCTCTTATAAAAATGCCAAATGAAATCAAATCAAGTGAAGATCTCAAAGAATTAAAATATTGAAATTCACATCATACAAAAGCTCAGTATTCCCTCATCTGAGGTACTACCTCACCTGTAGTTCTAAAATGAAAAAGTTAGCATCAGTTGGTGATGTATAGGCTGGTTGGTTGATTTTACTGTATGTTGTGTTATTTAATGCTAAAATCAATATATATATAAGTTATTGGTACATATAAATTTATACAGACAAATACTAAGTGACATATGCAATAAGGAGAGAACAATAAATGGAGAAAAAAAAATTTTAGTGGAATCACAAGGGCCCTTTCATCTGATATTTGTCAAGCAAACCTATTGGAAGTCGTTTAAAAACAATGTAAACAGATTAATTGATTAAAAGGGGGGTGAAAATGAGAATGGTACAGCAAGACCAAGGGGGAAGAAAAAAAAAAAATTAATTAAAACCACCCGTAGTCAAGCAACAATTATCCCCTATTAAATTTAAGGAGTGCTTTAGATTTTACTTGCACAGAGTTGGC
Organism: Sepioteuthis lessoniana; assembly: GCA_963585895.1. NCBI lineage: Eukaryota > Metazoa > Mollusca > Cephalopoda > Myopsida > Loliginidae > Sepioteuthis > Sepioteuthis lessoniana. The sequence goes on along the minus strand of CAUZXS010005533.1, from coordinate 25,622 downwards.
CTGTAAAATAAGATATAAAGTGCCTCTAGGACAACTAAATGTTATTTTGTCTTAGCCCTGTGCAAGACACCAAAGCACTCATCCTTATAATTAACTGCACAACTACTTATAGCATTCAAACGCTCACAAATGGCAGAATCAAGCAATTTTGAATGCCCAGATGTTGTGCGGTTACGGATGTCTTTGGGAACATGCTGCTTAACCCTAACCTCAAGTCGTTGGGAGGTGTGCCCCATATATTTAGCATTACAGCAACATTGAAATTTATAAATTAGATTACTTTGTTGAAAGTTGGGAGCACATCCTTATGAGTAGAGTGAAATGCAGCTCGAGTTGTAAAAATGGTTTGAACCATAGCTGCATTAAAACAGTGTGTAACAGAGGAAGAAACCTTATCAGCAATCAGCTAACTAGGAGATCCAATCCAAGGAAGTCTGACATAAACAGGACATTTAGGAGGGCCAAATGGCACAATGTTATTCCAAAACTTATCAACAGTTTTGGTCATAGTGTCAACAATAACTTCCTCAGGATACCTGATATCCAAGAATAAATTTTTAATCTGTTCAAATTCTTCTTTAATCCTGTTATCTGAACAAATCTTAAGAGCCCTGAATATAAGACACTTGATCAGGTTAACCTTCCTAGATTTAGGAGCAAACGCATCCCAACAAATACAAACCAGTGAATGTAGGCTTTATATATATATATATATATATATATATAAATATATATATATATATACTAGTTACGAGAGCAAACAAACCTCATTCAACCAATACATCCAAGGATGGATGTATTCTGATAGGTTCACTTGACAAATATTAGATGAAAGGGCTCTTACAATTCCAATAAAATATATTTTTTCTCCATTTATTGCTATCTCCTTATTGCATATGTCACTTAGCAGTTGTCTACATATATCTCAAGATCAAAGTGAATCTAGGAGTAATGCCAGTAAATAGGTGGCTTTACACTCCACAGCACTCCAGAATTGGAACCTCACCACTGGATACAGTTTAATATCATACCCATGTTACCATTTTTGGAGGGGTCTTTTCCTCTGCAGGGAATGCAGTCATTATATTCTAGGCACAGGTACCAGGGTGACTGATGTTTCAAGCACCTTTCTGAAGAAATTTCAACAAAGACTACTCACATAACACTAAAATCATCCTGTTGTCATATCTTGCCCAATTGAGGAGAATGTCAAGAACTGCTGGTAAATATCCATATCATACACACACACAAAAAAAAAAAAACTAGTTGAAAAATGATTGCATATGTCTATCATTGAAAAAAAGTAAAAGCTGCAGCCCAGGAGCCAACAGAACTGAAAGGCCTCCAGAAATTAAGTGATTTCATTTGTGAATGTTAAATTAACATGTAAGGACTCAAAATTATGCATCAAAAGAGGGAAGAATTGAAAATATATATACATATATTTTTTTCTCTTTTACTCTTCAAAAAACCAACAATTGGTCACATCAAAATAATAAATTTATTTCCATCCAGTTAAAAGCAATATAAATCAATGCTCTAAAAAATCAACTGAGGATGGAAATAAATTTATTATCTTGATGTGACCAATTGTTGGTTTTTTGAAGAGAAAATTATTTGCTCTGTGGATTTTATTTACATGAGCTCTTTACCAGGATTATTTAAATTCAATATTCTATTTTTGAATATTTTATTGGTCCTGTTGGGAATTATTCCCAACTCCAGATTTACTGGGTTGAATAATACCATATATATATATATATATATATATATATATATATATATATATATAGGCACACATGGTGTAATGGTTATCATTGTAGGAAATAGACACTGCAATCCAAATTTAAATCCTGGATGAGGTTGTTTGCATTTTACACAGCACTAATACCTGTGGAAGAGGTATGTAGTTGTCTATTCTCCCTCAAGCTATGAGTAAATAGAAAGGGCAAAATGGACTCTTAACCTGGGTATGGCAACCAGCCTAAGAGAAAGAAAACTGAATTCAAACCTGTTAAACTGTAGAAAAAACTGACCTTGTGTCACACCCTGCTTATGTAGAGGGTATAGTAAATATATGTATATTAAACATATGACAGACAAAAAAAAAGAAAAGAAAAATAACACTTGGAGTAAACAATCTCTTAAAAAATGTACACAGATTGAAAATAGTAAGAGAGGCTTGCTCTCAAACGATTGAAAACAATGTTTCTAAGAACTTACAATTTACTAATGTTCAAGAGAAAAATGTTTCCAAAATACCACAAAAAGCAAATGTTTAAATTTTAATTCAGAGTAAAAAAAAATTTAATTTTTGAAAATCTTTCTTCTTTTTAAAGCTGAGAGACTGACAAGGTCTTAATTCAGCAATTCATAAGTTTGATTATTATTTAGAATAAATTTTATCTTTAAGTAATGTTTCTTATCAAAATAAACAATGAAAATCTGAATATAGGTATCAATTCCTACAAACTTCATATTTTCAAGAATCAAAGGCAGTAATTAGCATCTATCAAGACAATGGATTTAGCAGCTATTTTGTCAGTCATCAGGTATTTAGAAAGGTAAATTGTATTTAAATTGCACCTCACCCCTGTTCACTAACACAGTATATCAATGATAAAACTATGGTCAAGATAAGTGACAATGAGACAGGGTACTGAGAAAGTTAAATTCATTCTTTTATTACAAGTGTGAAAATTAGAAGCAGTCATCACAAAAATTTGAACTTGTTTTGCTAATTTCATTTTTCAAGTTGCTAAACCCACATCAGACTCATACTTAACCAAACAACTATATTGAATTCATTTTTAGTATTGAGCACAATATAGCACACACAAAAATATACACAACCTTCTACATTGTTTATACATAACACATATTCAGAGGCTCAAATCCAACAGACTGTACAACAGAAACGAAATGATGGACAAGAGAATAATAGTAACTACTTTATTAAAAAATGAATAAATAAAATCATGTCTCTTATGACGGTTTTAAGCCATTATGCTCTGGTGAGAAAGAAACCTGGCAATGAACAACAACAACAACAAAAAATTTTTAAAAAAATAAAAGAGAGAGAATGTTTCTGAATGCTCTTGAAGAGAATAAAAGAATCGTGATGAGAAAGGATTTTAAAGTGCCAAGAACGTGTTGCAGAAAAAAAATAATGGTGAGAATAAGTCATGCTTATATATATATATATATATATATATATATATATATATATATATATATATATATATATATCCTTTAAGTGGGTGTCTTTCAAATAATGTTAAGTATTTTGTAGATGAACATAATGGCTTCATATTCAAGTATTTCATCAAATCTAAAAGGTCTATAAAATAGAAAATTGTGGTAATGTGGAAAAATTTTTTTTCAGTGTTATTTTTATCAAATGAGTTTTTCTCCCTATTATGGTTCCTTTTTAACAACACACTGAGCTGACTAACACTTCAAACTGATAAAGTAAGCAATGTGAAATTGAAAATAAAGAAGCAGCTTTTAATGAAATTTGAACTCACATCCCACAACCTTAAGCTACTTTTTTTTATTGATGAATTTAAACTTTACTTTCACATTTTAAGCAGAGGTTGAACCAGAGTATTATGATAAAAAGCAATAATGATACAAAGAAAAAATAGTAATATAATAGTAATAATAATGAATAATGAATGTATTAAGTCAGAGTGTTATAAGAGGCAAATATAATCACTGGTTCTATAATCTGGCTTTGGTTGTTAGGGTGCTACTCATGTAGTATCTTGGAAATGAATAGCCAGGCAGAGCCCATCCCTCTCCAGATCCCCAGCAATTTTGAATTCTTCTAGACTGGTTTCCATACCAAGTTTAAAGAGCCCAGCCTGCCCCTACTATTTACCCATAGCTGGAAGGAGAACAAGTGGATTTTTTTCAAAAGGTATTAGCACAATGTGAAATGGGAACAGCCTCATTCAGCAAATATAAAATGAAGAAAAAATAGCCATAAGATGACAGTAATAATGAAAGTATTTCCTTCAATGTTCAAATAACTTGTTAAGGATTCTGTTTCTTATTATTCAATTTACTCAGTAAAAGAACAGAATAACAAGATTAGCTTTAGTTTGGCACAAAGCCTGAAGTATGAGCACCCAATGAAAATTGAACTCATTAACAATGGTCTGCTAGACTAGTTTGTTAATAATTATACCATGTGAGATACCTAATAATTTTTTTTTGCAGGGGTGGGTGGTGGGTGGGAGTAGTCCACATGGTGTAGTAGTTAACATGCTGGACTGCAACATCGTAGTAAACAAGTTTGAAATCCTATCATGTTATTACGTTCACTTTTTATTCTCCCAGCTATAGGTTAAATTGTTCTTTTACAAAGATGGATTTGGCATTAAATAATTCATGAAGATTGATATGCCATTAAAAAAGAAACCAAATAAAAAAAAACTTTTAGAAAAGGAATTTGAAAGAATATAGAATGGAGTTGAACTCAATAACTCAAAATAACTTTTTAATACAAGTATCAATGCACAGAACCCAAAATACTGTCTAGCATTAATCCTCCTACTTACAAATTTACCTCACTCAAGTGACCTTTCTCCCCACCCAACTCCATATGGGTATTGCAGATTTTACAAGTTTTAAATGCTAACAGAATATTTTAACTGTCAATTTTCCACGTTGTGAGGAAGAAGGCTAAGCTGCACTGAAAAATGCTCATTTTAAATTCTAGATGATGAACACCAAAAATAAACATTTATTTCAGGTATCAAACGACCCTATTGGTGGGGTTTAGAATGTGCTGACTGTATCCTATGCAGAGAGGTAAGACTCTCTCCCCACCCCTTGAAAAGGAAGTATTCTAAGTATAACACTAAACTGCATTTGATCATGGAGCTCCACTTCCAAAGCTGGAGGGAGTGTGGAATACTCCTTTATTGTGATTACTCCCAGATCCACTTTGACCCAGAGAGGTAGTAACTGTTAGGGTCCTATCAAAGGGTTAAATAGATCTGTTTAAAAATTATTTGTATTAGATAGAACTGTGTGCCAAAAAATCCCTTAATAAACAACTGCGCAAAAAGTGTAAATATAAATGTATAATGAATGTACTCCCTAACCACTAGGCATAAAATAAGCCTATATGAGTTGACATGCCATTAAAATCAAACAATCAATCAGGTATCAATCAAGCTCTGATGAACCATTTTAAATATTTTATATTATTGACATTAAAATCATTAAATTCAAGAAATAAATTATGAACTGCAGGGTTCACAGATTTCAACGATTTCCTTGTGAATTATCATTCATGTGAATACAATTTCTGCATATATTCCTCCACAAGATTCTTCATACTCACCAGACCCCCTTAGTTTCTTGTAACTTTCTTGAATAGAAAATTCATTTCAAGAGTAAGAATTGAGCATGTGGAAGACATGCTTTCTCTAAAGGCATAAATACAAAACAGTTTTTGGTAAAACTCTGGATTGTAAAAGTACAGCACCCTTGATATTCACCAAATCTAGCTGATGTGATTTTTTTATTTAAATGTTTTCCTAATTGAAAGTTCAACTCATTTGTAAGATTTAAGGATATGGATGATAATAAAAAAGGAAGATGACATCAACGCTGCAAGCCATGATTAAAGCAAAGTTTCAGAGATGCTTCAACCAGTAAAAACTTGATGACAGCAGACAATTTTGAAAACAAATAACATTTCATTCATTATTCATTTCTATCTAGCTAAATAGTTTTAGTTGTGATGCTTTGTGAAAACATCATTCGTAATACTGAGAATTTTAATATGTAAATAATGTTATCAGTTTCAATTGTATGCTTATACTAAGGTCCTCTGTTTTTGTTTTTAACATATTTAAGTCTGATTAGTTCAAGTGAATTTTTCATTGAGTAGGTTTATCCAGTTTTCATAAATGGTTGAGTTTTTAAAAATTCACCCAAAGATGATCATAAATATTTACTACTCAAAGTATTACACAGAAAAAGTGAAAATTAAATGCTGATTTAGATAAATTACAAATTTAAAAAGAATTTTTTTTTAATGAATTTAATCTTAAGTTAATAAAAGTAATTTATTTTGTGGAGGTGCCCGTGGTGTAATGGTTATCGTCGCAGGAAATGGACACAGCGATACGAGTTCAAATCCAGGACGAGACTGATTGCATTTCACATAGCACTAATACCCTTGGGAAAGGTATGAATCCAATTATTCTCCCTCCAGCTATGGGTAAATAATAGGGTAGACTTGGTGAGGCAACTAATCTAGGAGAAGGAAAAACTGAATTCAAACCTGTTAAATTCTGCTTAAAAAATTGACCTTGTATCATATCCTGCCCGAGCGGAGGGGTTGGTAAATATGATATGATAAAAATAATTTATGAGGATGCACAAATAACTGAATTTTGAACTAGAATTTTTATTGTATAATGTTCAGTCTGTGGAATTAAGATTCATCATTGAATTGAAGCACATTGACAATATACAGGGTTTTTGAAAAAAAATCTTAATGAGAGTCTCCTTCATGATACAATTTTAAAGTCTCCACCTGTTAATACATTATTGGAATTTTCCCCAAGTAATCTCTGTAATATCAATTCTGCTTTGCTAATAAAAACACACCAATAGAAATCATAACATTTTTTCATCACCTATGGGAGATGCAAAGAATGTGTTAACAGGGATGATCAACATGAGGAAACTGTTTGAAATTATATTATAAAAAGGTACTCCAATAAAAGTGTTGACTTTTTTTTTTTTAATAAATTACCCAGTATATTTGCTGTACAAAAATCATTAGGTTTCAAACTTAGAGATGTATCCTAGGGACACATGAAAAAAGTATTCTTTGATTTGTTCATTCTTTATTATATCATTCATATTGCTTAAAAGTAACTGTTTTATGAAAAGTTATAACTTTTCACCATGAATTCTTTCATAACAAAAGAGAAAAATTATTTTATTAACTAAATTAATTTGAAAGGACACTAACTATGCTGTGATTTATATAAACACCAAATATGTATATTGAGAGATGTCTTTATTATGATAAATCAGCAGTTGAAAAGAATTTTTTTTGCAATGTGTATAAGTTTGACAGTAAATACCAAAGTTTTTGGTACATGCTAGTTTGAAGTGTGTATATCATATGAACAAAATAGTTCAGGTTATGATTGGTCATATCATGGTAGTTGGTGTACTGACACATGTATTGCTTCACACCATGATTTGAAAGCCACAAAGATGAATGTGCAATGTAGTCTAATTGAGAAACATATACTTTGAACTTGGCTATAACATCATGGAAGCAACCAAAAACATTTTCTGTGTAAAAGATGAAGGTGCAGTTGATCACAGTACAGTCTGCCCAGTCAGCTAGGGCTGTAGAATACACGGATTGCATCTCTGCAGAGAGGTAAGACCCTCAAACAAGTGTCCTGGATATGACACTAAACAATCGGGATGCTGGAGCTTTGGGGAATGCAGAGCACCCTTCACAGCCATCACTCCCAGGTCCACTCTGGCGCAGAGTGGTAGCACCTGATAGGGTCCTATCTATGGGTCAAATAGAACTAAACTGTGTACTTATACTAAACTGAAATTTTTTAAATAGAACTGTTTTTGTATGCTAAACTGACTTGTTTGAAATGGAACTGTTTTTGACATTGAGACAAAACTTATGCTAAACCGAATTGTTTGAAATAGAACTGTTTTGATATTTAACTATGTGTAAACAAAATCTATACTTATAATAAACTGAATTGGTTGAATTAGAACTGTTTCACTAAACTGAATGGATTGAAACAAATGTTTTTGACAATTAAACTGTGCACTTATGCTAAACAGAATTGTTTGAACTAAAACTGTTTATTTGTACAAAAATGGATTTGGCATTAAATAACCTTCAAAGGTTGATATGCCATAAAACCCTAACTAACAAACAGTACAGTCCTAAGATGGTTTAATAAATTTTATTCAGATTGCAAGAACTTCAATGATCAGGCAAGGTCAGATAGCTCAAAAACTAAATTCTGAGGTTGTGCCCCAAGCTTTAAAGGCAAACTGAGAGTATCAGGTAAGCTTGGCATTTCACAGTCCGGTGTGATTTACCTTCACAACCTCTGCAAAATTATCTGGAGCTACCAAATTATGTCTCACATTACCAAGATATTGCAAAGCTTTTGACTCATCCAAGAACATTTGTAGAGGTATAAAGATTGATTATATGAGAGACTGCTGAAAAGTTCTCAGCCTAACTAAGAGGGTAATGACTCAGATCCCTAAAACATGTGACTTGAGCACTTCACATAGTGTAATCATTAGCCAAGCTATATTCACAAACCCTTGTTCAATTCTTATTGCGTCCCATTGTTCTATTCTTGTGCTACGTCTAAGCTAAGCATAGTAAATACGTACATGATATTCCACATATCTCACAGTTCAAAACTCTTGATGAGGGAGTCCCTATGGTCTAGTGGCTAATGTGCAAACTGTAACACAGTGAATTTGAACTCCAACCATGCTATTACTTTCACTTTCAGACTAAATACCCTTGGGAAAGGTATGAGTCTCTTATTACCTTGAGCTATGGGTTAAATAGTAACACTACTGTTCTTTTACACGAAGGTTGATCTACCATTAAAACAAAGAAAAAAAATTTCTCAAGTTGTTTTTAACCTTCAAATGAGAAATAAGGGTCATTATCTTCTTGGTTGAGTTAAGAACATTTCAGCACCACTCCACACACACAGACTTTTTGTAAAAAAAAAAAAACAGTAGAATTAGGCTTTGAAAAAAACTGAAGCAAATATTGCAAGACTACATTAGAAAGTAAAGGAAACGGAGACATTTCACAGTGAAATGAGACAGATCCATGTATCAAGAACCAAAATGCCAATGGATCATGAGGTTACTTTTAGTTGCAGACATATTGGTACAATTAAACAAATGAAAAAAAATTATAAAAATCAAAGCAGCAGGTGTTGAAAACAGCTGTGTTATTTTTATGGCTGTTTCACTCACTGAAAAACAATGCTACTTACTTACAAGAGATGATCAATAAGTCTGTAGCACAGACATTAGCTGGATTCTGAGCAATGTGATTAATATCACTGAATTAAATGCATTGATAAAGAAAATTATCCAGAAAAATAAATATTAGCTGTTTAAAATTGTTGTATCTAATATCATTTCCAATGACAATACTATTAAACAGAGACCTATATATATATACATACATACACACACAAATATATATATATATATATATATATATATATATATATATATATAATGAAAATAATCCCTATATGGCCAAGAGTGGGTCTACCTAGGTTTCACCAAATGCCTCTTCAGTATTGCAAAGTGTACTTATGCTAAACTGAATTGTTTGAAACAGAACTGTTTTTGACATTGAAATTGTACTACGCTAAACTGAATTGTTTGAAATAGAACAGTTTATTTGTATAAAGATGCATTTTGCATTAAATAACCAACAAAGGTTGACATGCCATAAGACCCTGACAAACAAATACATCCACACACACACACTATCTTAAGCAGATGTTTGTTTCTATAGCTCTATTCCACAAAAAGAGAGAAATATATGTGTTTATATCCATTGTTACAGAGTATCCTTTCAAACATTTAGCCGAATAAACTAATAGAAAAGCTGATACCTACAATGCTTAAACATTTTAATTAGAACATAGATTCATTTCAAACCTCTTCCAAAAATTAGACTTGAGCCCTCTGACACTGCCTGATTGCTCAGTCTTCCCCTGATTCTATCATTTTCATGTATATGATTATAAGTTCTAATCACTAAGTTATGTCTAGTGGTTTTATTCTTTGCTGGCACTTGGGAGCTGTGTTTTCTTTTAAGATCTACTTATTTGTACACATTCATAATAATCATCTGTTCTCTTTCAAATATTTTTAAAAAATTATATTCAATATAAAAGAATTTAATATTTTTGTGCTTTTAGATTTGCTTTTAAAAACAAAACAAAAAATTCCTTTTTTATGAACAAAGAATTTACTTTGTTTTGGAGGTAGAACAATGGGGGATTTTGTCTGACAAAAACCAAATGTCTTTATTAGGAAAGACATTATTTCTTAGGAAATGAAAGATGTAAATTTCTTGTATATATAAAAAAAAGTAAATCCATGTGCTGTGTTTATACAAAGTAAGAAGAATAAGAGATTGCAAAATGTTAAAGACGAAAATAAATATTTAAAAAGTCACTTATTGATTTTGTGTATATAAAAATGAAATGGTTTCTTAAACATTGACACAGACATGTGTTTATAAATGTAATATGAAAGACATACATATATGAAAAAGTTAAGTATATTAATTCCTCAATAGAAATATAAGCATATCTTATGGCATCTGTCAGTATTATGAGATTATAGATTTGCATTTAGATCTCAGCACATGCTTGGGTAAAGTTCGACAGAAGGCTGGTAGCTGCCCAAGCTTCAGCTCTGCCTTCTTTACAATATTAATGTCCAAACCACATAATATAAGTGTTAGTGTAAAAGTTGCAAAAACAATCTTGAATACAGCTTCTCCAGCTTCTGGTTTTACTCCACTACAGTAATTTACCTTGCCCTGGGTAGAGGTTTAAATTCAGAGTGTACCATTTTCTTGACCTTGTACCCTTTGTTCTCTATCCTTACCAAGGATAGAGAACCCAGTATATCTGAATTTTCACCCATAGCAGTAGAGAGAAGATATTTGAAGTAGTTCACCAAGTCCATTTTCTGTGATGATAACCATTATACCATTCATTCTTCTCCTATCTTATTAGTGTTTTTTACACATAAAAGTATCATGACCATCTACTGTATTTGATGTTGGCCATTAACTAAGCCAAAGATTAGTAAATAACATAGGCAGGTCATTTGTTTATAGTTGTGAAGATTTGTGCAAGACCAACTATACTTTTTAGATCAGTTGATAAAAGAATAGTGCAAAATTATACCACAGATTGTCCAAACATCACTGCTCAGGTTTTTTCCTCCTTCTAGACCAGTCACCTTTCCAAAGTTAAAACCGCACAGTGTGCCTTACAATTTATTATAACTCTAAAAGAGAATTCATGCTTTTTCCAAACAAAAAAAATAGTTATAAATGTATATTTAGCAATAATGATAATAGAATAATTATTATTTTAACATAATTACAGAAAAAACATGAGCATTAAGCAAAATTCTGTATCCAAGAACGAATCACCCATGGAGCCCAGTATGTTTTTACATAAACATGGCTTAAGTCATTTATATAGAATGATGTTGAATTTGAAAATAATGTACACATCATTTCAAGTATACTTTAAATCATCTTTTGATTACTCAGCTTTTTATATAGTGTAATTTCTATATAAATTGTAGATTTATAGGCAAGGTATGAAGAAAGTACTTCAGCAGGAAATAAAAAAAATTTAAAAAGAGCAACGTATATTAGATGCTATCATCAAAATCAGTTTGTTTTTAATAAGATTAGGGAAAATTCTTACATAAAAAGAGTATTTGTTTACAGTGTATAAAACTGTACTAAAATGTGATGGTTATATATATATATATATATAAACATACACAAATATATACATATACACACACACACACACACACACACACATATATAAATTGAATATTGACTTGAAGATCATTTTGACATGTCGTGTAAATTGCGTGGGTGGCATAACAGGAAATGCACTTGTCACCAAAAGTAAACATAATGCAAATGTCCTGGCAAATATGCCATATAAGTTGCAGGGGTAGCATAACAGCAAGTGCACCTGTTTCCTAAAGGAAACAGGATGCAGGTTGTTCCCCAGCAGAAGTGCTGGGTAAATTGCATTGGTGGCATGCTAGTGTGACGGGGAAATTGATTAAAATCCCTAAACGGGACTTTATTTTCGCACGTGTGAAGACGGGGCAGGTTGGCACTTGATCCCCTACAGAAATAAGTCCTGTTCAGAGTTCTTTTCTCAGGCAGATAAGAACTGGCATATTACGTGAGGGAATAATTTAGGGCCAGACTGGCCACCGCTGGCAAAGGGGTCCAAAATTTCACACTATCACACACCCACCAGGCCGCTAAACTTCTTCCCCTTAGATAATCGAAGAATACGGGCCTATAGGTCTTAGTTGTAATAATATTAATATTGCTACAGTCGGCAACTCCGGTTTCCCGTGTGATACTTTAGGAATTAATAGGACAGTTCTAAGCAAGATAATGTAAGGCGAATAGAAGCTGAAAGGAAAGCATGGAATAATAACATAGACCACATGGTAAAATGAAAATACATAGGTTCTTTACTACGGTTATATATATATATACGTTCAAAATGTCAAAGATATATAATAGGATAGTCCATGAATATAAATGTCTTTTCTTGGCTTTTATCCTTTTTCAAATTGAGAGAGAGAGTGGTAACAAAATTTGGGTGTAACGGAAAAATGTCCCAAAGTTACTTATCTTATTTTTTTGACGGGGTTCCACTGGAGAATTTCTCTTCTTTCACGGGCTAATAGACTTTGTACTGTTTTTAATGCTGGCTTGAGAGACTCAGGTCTCTCATGTCTCAGTCTTTTGTCTTTAGCCCGGAGTGAAATGGCTATCGTCCGTCTGCCACCAGACTTGCTCAAAAACTACCGTTTTTTGTATTTCCTTCCGTTGAGGGGAAGGGAACCCCACTTCCGTTTGGGGTCCCCCCACCAATCATTTGGCTTCATTTTCTCCTTCCCCTTCCGATGTCCGGCGACCCAAGGTCAGTTAGGTGCGAACATCTGTGTGACCCACATTCTCTCATAACGGTCACTTTTTGACTGCTAGATAATGTTAGTTCAACGGGGGGGGGAGTATCATTCCCACCTCCTCGTCTCCGTGAGCCATCACGTGACACTAGAAAGAGGCATGTCCACATGAAATGTATAGGCAGCAGACTGGAGGTGTAACCACAAAAATCAATGTCGGCATCTAGAATATTATATAACTAGCAGAGACAAACGGAGACAAAAGACTGAGGATGGGAGCTATTCGATGTTATGTTGCTCTGGATTCTGGGCTTGTGGCTGACTACCCAGGTTTGAGAGGCAAAG
>CAUZXS010005533.1:0-5000 GCA_963585895.1 Sepioteuthis lessoniana | reverse complement strand
TGTTTTATTGTTTTTGTGAGTTGATAAATTGGTGTAGGTATTTGTGATATAATAGGGCGAAGAGGATGATTAGGTTTATGTATTTTTACGGTCCCGTAAAGATAGCCGGGTTTTCATGCCCAACAACACAACTACGAAAAATTCTCACCGACAACACAACAATACTCGAACATCAAAATAATAAACAAAAACTTCAGATTCTCGAAGCACTATATATTAGAAACCTGCAACCAGCACTTAATAGAATTAATTTTCAAACCAGTGCTAACGTACTTAAATGTCTTTAGCTACTGGCACTATTTACAGAATTACATTTAAAAGCAAGCGCCATAATCTCCAACAGCAAAGACGTCCTTACACAGTAGTAATTTGCTAAAACAAAAGTTACATCACTTTTGTTACAGATTCTCCCCTGATGATGGCCCAAAGTCGGGCAGAAAGTACGAGGGATACATACAACTATGGACAATACCTTAATCAGTTCCCCCCGAATACGATAAAAGTAATACGGGAATTCGAACGGATCCAAAAGAGAATATGTAGGCATAAAATGTCTATTATGTTTAATGAAATTTGCATTAACGAAGAAATGCTGCCTAAATATACATATATATATATCTATATATATATATATACACACACACACACACATCCAGTCATATGCTTTTGAGCACACATTTCCTCACACAAATATATATATATATATATATATATATATATATATATCCTCATCCACAGACAGACTGTTTCGTTCTATCAGAACTCTTCAGTGTGGCTAGACATGCAGGACGCTCTAAGCCGGGATCCAAACCCGTCCAACTTTACGTTAGACTGTGTTTCAGACCACTCGTCCACCAAGCGGACCACATTGGCTAAGAGAATTTTAAGGTATTTTTATTTTTAAAAACAGCAGCAGCAGCCTTTGTTTACATTTTTTATACCATATCGGCTACCAGAGTGCTCAATTCTTTCGAAGAGCTTTGCATTACGCTAGCGGCGGCCGGCAATTCCTTCGCCAGAGAGCTCAACCCCCATGAGGGAGCATATATATATATATATATATATATATATATATATATATATATATATATATATATATATATTTCTAAACGCACAGAGACAAAATTAAGCAGGAAACAGACACCGAAAAAAATACATGGATGCAGAAAATCACATATATAAATAACTGCACTACACAGACACAAAAAACTTTAATCACATACTGTGCATATAAAACACCATCAGAAGTATTTTGTTTTCTTTCCAGTAAATTTACCTTCTGCAATCTATCTAAATATTTCATATAATATTACTGATTAAATAGATAAAAACCAGTTGAAAAAAAAACAAAAAAAAAACAGTTTAAACAAGGCAAACTTTATTCCAGCATATACTTTTTTTTATAACATATAATATATACAAAGATATAATTAAAAACAAATGCTTCTGTGGTTATATTTTAAAATCTCTATTTTAAAAGAACATCTATTTCAGAAACTTTAAATCAATCTATTGATAACATCAAAATATTGTCAGCAAGTAAATATTATGATATTGCTAATGACAGTATCTATTTTTGTTTTACATTTGTTTATCATAATATATTTTGGGTTCATTACTTTTTTTTAAGAGCAGCCAAACTTTTCATTTGAATATTTTCAATTTAAACATTAAAAACCAGGAGTATATTTATGTCTATCTCAAATGTACATGCTGTTTACATAAAATATTGTGTAAATATTCATACTGTCTTTTGCTCTTCTCAATTTTGATCAATTTAGATGCTATTTCATTTTTTAAACCAAGTTTACATAACAGATGCATCACTGTAATTCAAATATCATGGAAATTTTGTGTGTATAAGTGTAGATGTGTGGGGGTTTCCCGATGGTACAGGGATTAAGTGCCTGGCAGTGACCTTGAAAAAGCGAGTTTAAACTCCAGTTCACTTTCAGACTAATACCCTTGGAAAAGATATGAACCCCCTTATTCCTCTAGCTATTGGTTAAATAGCATCATTTCTGTTTTTTTACAAGGATTGCTATGGTATTAAATAACCCACAAAGGTTGATATGCAATTAAATAAAGGAAACAACTAATCAGGTAAATTGTCAACAATAAATATCAAAAGCAAATAGAGAATCGTTTTCAAAATCATCACTTACTTCTTCCACGACCTCTCAATTCTTTTCCTCTCTATTCTCCAACTCTTTCACTCAGTATTTCTCAATATTGCATTCTTTCCCTTTTCTTCCAACTCTCATTCTTTCCCCTCTCTTTTCTACTTCTATATTCTCTGACTTTTTCCCCTTCTATTCTTCAAATTGTATTTTGTTTTCCTTTTTAATCATTTTCATTTTTTTTTTCCTTCATTCAGAAAACCAAAAATTATTCTCCAATCCAGATTTTATTCTTTTTATGATTTTCCACCCACTTTTGGTTTCTATTCATTTTTCTCCAACTTTCTTTCTACTCATTTTTCTCTTAAAATTTCTCCCTTCTCTTTCTTTAAATCTCTGCTTTCTCTCTGGCTCAATTCTTTCTTATTCAATAGAACCATTCATTCTATCAAAGAATGCATATATGGAAGAATTAATTCTTCAACTCAACAGCCAAATGGAATGCAGTAGAAAACAAAATCAGATAAAGAACATAGCACCAAACATGGCAAGAATACAATCAAAATACACAGCTATATACAGAGCTATAGCATCTATACATGTTACCATAGCAACTACTGCTAACCATGAAACCACATTTTTAAATCCTGTATGTCCTGGCTTGATATTAAAAATATACATTGAATGAAATAAAAAAAAAAAATCTAGTATGAACTTTTCTAAGTCATTTTCTACCAAGCAACAAATTCAGTCAGTGATGAAATGCCTTAAAAGTTCTTACATAAAGATAAAGAAGAGAAACAGATAGATTCATGCCTTTCCCTGAGGTATTTGTGAAAAATCAAACTAAATTTTATATATATATATATATATTACACACACTCACACACAACTAGTCAAAAGTATTTAGCCATGCTTAAAATTATTTATTTCTTCTAAAAGTGTTATTTTAAATGAAGCAAGTTAAGCACCACAATGATTTTATTTATTATACTAAATAAAAGACTTCCTGAGCCAAATTGAATACAAATTAAATCATAAAAATACAAAAAAAAAACCCTTCAGATTCTCGCCATTCTTTCCACCAAAGACGGGGTAGACTGAAGATAGTTCTGTCTAGCTTTTTATAACAGTTGCCAGAGGTGAGCTGCACTTGTGGATTGTTTAGCTCTGACTTTTCTGTCAAGTTCATCTCACATCACTTCAATGGGATTTAAGTCTGCTGACTGCGCCAGCCATGACATCAGTTGAAGGACAAGCAGTTCTCCTTTACTTTAAAGGTACCTCTGGCACAGCTTACTAGTATACTTTGGGTCACTGTCTTGCATGAGTACAAATTCTTGACCCACATACAATTGCGTAACAGGTGAGATCATGTGATGATGCAGTATGCTGGGATAGCCAGTCTGATTCAATTTCCTCTTCACCTGGTGTAAATCTCCAACTTAGCAATAAGCAAAACCCCCCAACACCATAATAAACCCTCTGCCATGCATTATGTTTGTTGTGATACAGGGGATTGCAACTCTTTCACATGAACCCTCATATTTGACACAGAAGATATCAACCTTTGATTTGTCATCAGTCCAAAGGACTTTATTCCACAACTCAGTTGTACAGTCTTTCTACGCCTTGGACCACTGAAGTCTTTTGACATTGTCCTGTTTCCCAAACACATATCTTGACAGGAATTATACAATATATGGAAGATTCAAAGTTTTCTCCTCACTGTGAATTCTGACACATTTTATTTACAACATTAGTAGAGTTCTGCTGTGAGTTTTGAGCAGTAAGCCTTCTGTAAAGCGAGCCGGTAACTGAGGAAATTGTAATCAGCTCTTAATATAAATATTGGTCTGACAACCTTACTTTACAAATTCAAATAATAAAGAAAAAAAACATATATATATATATATATATATATATATATATATATATATACACACACACACACGTAAATATAGACTTATATACATAACCATGTAGAGTTGTCATCATATAACTTAATGGGTTTGTGGAAGAGCAAATGCGGAATAATGTCTAGAATGCTTAATATCTGTTACAGATCTGTATGACGAAAAAAAAAATGTATTAATTTTAATATGTATTTAATATATAGTCGAATACATTTAATATCATAAATGCTTTACAAAGACAATCATTTCCAGGGCGTTCTTTTAAAAACTTTCATCAGGTCTCATAATTGTAATAAGGCAGTATAAATCTGATGATACCAGATAAGCATCTATCCTAATATATATAAAAACTAATATATATTTATTACATTATATGTGTGTTGCTGCTGCTGTTGCTAAAAATAAAATACCTTAAAATTCCCTTAGCCAACGTAGTCCGCTTGTAGCTGTGTGGTCTGAAACCTTAATCTATCGTAAAGTTAGACGGGTTTCGATCCCGGCTTCGAGCGGCCTGCGGGTCTAGCCACACTGAAGAGTTCTGATAGAACGAAACAGTCTGTCTGTGGATGACAATATATATATATATATATATATATATATGTATATGTTTGAGTACGTGCATGAGTGTGTATCTATATGTGTGTGTGTGTGTGTGTGTGTGTGTGTGTGTGTGTGTATATATATATATATATATATATATATACATACACGTGTGTGCTTCTGTATATCTATGAACACACATACTTATATATATACACATATACATACGCATGTATTTAAATATATACACACAAAATCATACACACACATATATATATACACAAAATCACACACAAACACATACATGTATATATATATATATATATATATATATACACACACACACAAAAACATATACATATATATAAATACACACATATATATACACACACACACAAAAACATATACATATATATAAATACAC